>JAATLQ010036726.1:0-42206 GCA_013421005.1 Heliconius erato x Heliconius himera | reverse complement strand
ATATATATATATATATATATATATATATATATATATATATATATATATATATATATATATATATATATATATATATATATGACCTACTTACTCATAATACCAATTTACTTTTGATATTACAATATTTCCATCTCTTGAATTTGTTAGTAACATTTCCATGTAGCTAAATTAAAAGCGCTTCTGATTTCACCGACATCGATGAACCAAATACACAGTGTATTCGATGTTCGTCATTTATCGAAGTGAAAAACGCCGAGCGCTACTGTTCCGCTTTATCTATTCAAAATATCGAAGTAAATAAGTACTGGTTCACGAGCCGGTGACAGAGCTGCGTACGTTTATATAACATGACGAATACCTATTGGTTTTACTACCTAATGTACTAAAATGTTAACTTACATTTTAATACATTAGGTATGAGTGTGTGATTTCTCTGATATAATCATGTCATATTTTTGTTGTTGTTGTTGTTGTATATGATACTTACTCAGTATAGATCCGTATGATGATGTTTATTTGTCAATTTAAAAAAAATATATATATTTTTCGATATAAAATTTTAATGAAAACATGACAAACACATAATGTACAAACAAGGAAAGTAAGGCATATCAATTATCTCAAAATGAACCTAAAAGTTAATATTATCATTTTATCTACAGAAGAATTAGCTCTAGCTCCACCTCCAAGTTTGTCCTGCAAACAGCAAGGTAAGTAGAGTTAGAGATAACTGAATGTTAAGACACTTAATTCTTTGATGTCTACCAAAATTTGAGACTTATAAGTTGAATGACGGAATTCAACGACGCGGAATGTCTTGTCAAGGAGAATTGGAAAAATTTTATTCTTCCAAGTGGGAATCGACACCATTACTATCGCGCTTACAGTCCGACACGGTCTGACTGCGCACCGATGACCTCACAGAAAAACCATTTTACTATATTTTTCGTAAACGTATATACAAGTTATACATTTATAAATGTTTGTGAAATTTTGGCACTCACATTCGTTCATATGCCCAGAAGGCAATAGATACCAATTACAGAGTACGTTAGAAGGCATATTCTAGTAGCTAGACCATAAGATATTTTGCTATTTTCTATTGGGATTCTTGGAACCGTGCCGGCATTTATTAAGTGATATTCTTTACATAGTCCCGTATAAACTAGTATTACTACAATTTATTATATATTGTTAGATATAGATAGCAGATACCATATATGGCACTTGTGTCCACAAGAGAAATAAGGTAAATAAATTTCTATATTTTATTGGATTGCTTTCAAATGTATCATTGCTACTATGAAAAAAAAAGATTATGAACCTTTACTCTAATGATATAAAAAGTTATTACAAAAATTGAGCACTGAAACTCTACACTGTTGAAGTGTTTTAAAGATTATGCTTAAAACAACTTTATCAGTATCAGAAATAAAAAGGTGTTCACAACCCCTTTAGTAAGGCGATACAAACTGTAGCACTTTAATGAAAAATATAAGCTCAAAACGACCAGGTCACTAAGATGAAAGCTAAGATGCCTTTCACGTGCTATTCCCGCGTGAATTCAGCTGGTGTTCTTTAGACACAGTATTTTTTGTTCTTTCACAAACTGTTACTTAGAAAACGATAGTGAACGATGTCATAATACTTTTTAAAAATTTTGGAACTTGACAAAAGCTCTAACGAAAATAAATTATACACGTATGTTTATTATTACTTTCACAGACTGATACTTAAAATATTACAAAACAATTAAAAAAATATGATAAAATCTACGCAGAAAAAGTATTTAATGAAAACACTAATAGTAACGAATGTATAATAAAAAAAAAACAAAAATATATATGATAAAAACATATGTTTATGTGTACACGTATATGTTTTTAGATATAGGTATTATAAATATCTATTTGTCTTGGTACAGGTTAAAGTTGTCCAGGAGCACAAGGGTGTGTCTGTAACGCGATTGTTGTGGGTTCGATACCCGCTCGACTAAATGAATTATCATTAATAATAGTTTCAAGAAATGAATTGAAAATATTAATAAATAATATTTCATTGCCAGCCCGGCGTTGAGTTCCGCCACGCAACACAATGCAATGCCTCGAATAATTCGTCGGAAAGTGGAAAACGGAGTGTTTTAATACTATGTTCCTTCTACCTACCTGCGGGATACAGCATGAAGCTAATTTATTTTTTTAATGATTTTTAGGGTTCCTTTAGGTTTACTTTTTGAAGCAAAAAGGAGCCCTTATAAGAAGATCATTTTGTTGTCCGTCTGTCTGTCAAGAGCTTTCTTTGTCTCAGGAACGCTTGGAGATATCGGGTTGAAATTCAAATCACATACTCAGATCTACGACCCCATGATTTCATGAAAATTTACTAAAATATAATAGCTATAGCGATGCACAAAACACTAATGCTATTAAAAAATCACAAACAAATATACCGAGATTCTAATGTCACTTTTAAATTAAATATTATAACGAAGCACAATGACTTATTCATGGTCTGCGAAGGAAGGTGACGCGATGTCTGAAGTCTGAAGAAATGTGCTTAAGCCATTAGTCGTGGAATGATAAATAACAACTTCCACAGCGCTTCGAATAAATTTATTATGATTTAATAAAATAAAATTACAGTGAAGATTAACTTATAATTTTGCAATCAGAACCACCAACATTTCTAAACCACTATTGTTATTTTCTTTTATTTTTCTCCTAGTCGGCAATAGGTACATAAATTTGCCAAATATTATTAGGTAATTCATTCCCGTAAGCATCTAAGCAAGTCTTCATTAAAGGGACACATACCTAAAATAAATCACGAACCGTTTTTACTATTATTGAAGATATCAGATGCAAACTTCATCTTAACAAGATTGAAGAAGATATTTTACATTTTTCATGCTTAATATTTTTTAGGTTGACCTAGCGTAACAGCAAAAGCGTGACTGTAGAACGTGTCAGTTGTGAGTGCAATAGCACTCGAGAGAATTGATTATTTTTATGTCACCGGTACTCTGGTAACATAGCAAAGCACGACGTTGAGCTCGGCTACTCAACACTCATTTTTCGAAGAGCACGGAGTGTCTTAACACTAAATATCCTTTGCCTACCTTGCTATAAACAGCCGGATACAGCGTGACATTTTTTTCCTCTGACTATTAAATTAAATAACGATTTGTGTGTAACGGACACTCCGTTACGTACAACTCTTTAGAATTATACCTTCCTACTAAAAATATTTAAAAACTGAACATAAATAATATTGTGTCCATTTATTATTGGCGACCAAAAATCCGTTTCTATGTTATTAAAATTGCTATTCCTATATTATTCCAATTTAGTATTCAATTTATATACTATTGTTTATTAGTAATAAAATAAGTCTGTAAGTATACTATTGTTTCTACGCTAAATGTAAGTCGATGAAGAACAATATAGTGTAAATTTGGCATAATTAAATTATTTTGTTAATTTAAAATTACCTTCCCATGGAATCCCATTACCCAGCAGCCAACATTAATTCCCAAATTCAAATTAGTAAAACAATGATTTATAATAATGTCAGTGTTAACCTAAAACATATAAGTACATATCTTAGTACGAATTCTTCGTAACGTAACATAAAGTTCTTTCCTTTATAATATAAATGTTTCTTTTTGGCTATTAATAATAATTATTAATTGAGCCGTAGCGTAGGGGCACAAACTTCAAATAAGAATCGAAATAGATTTTTTTCTCTAATAACAATGCAAAGCGCGGCGTTGAGTTCCGCCTCTCAATACGCAACGCCTCCAAAATTCGGCTGATAGTGGGGAATGAAGTATATTAACATTAGGTTCCCTCTACATATCCCGCTATTTGCGGAATACAGCGTGAAGTTGATAAAAATATATATTGCAAGCAATATTCTACAATACGTCTATATATAGATATATTTAAATTTATATATAAATCCACTAACAACAAACAATATGCACACAGCCAAACAATCATAGTAAAACTAATAGCTCACATTCAGTGGTTTCCCTTCCTGCTCGAATCGCGTAATATCGGGTCTTTGAACAGGCAAGATGCGCCATCTTGTATTAGACACCGGATGCTTGCTAAGGTAAATTGGATACATGCCACAAAGGCCAGGTACAGGGTTTGGATCAAATCTAACGTAAAGTGGCTAAAAATAAAGTACTTTCTAAATATTATTATATTTATATGATTAGAGAGATATATGTAGTACTAAATTATAATGTATATTATTGTTATTTAATTATCTTTATTACATAACAAGTTAAAAATATGATTTAATATTAGGTTATGTCAGTGTTGTCAACGAACGTAACGATTTCTTTAATGTTACTATCGATATTATATTACATACCAAACACTTATGGGGTGGGGTGGGGTGGAAATAATTATGGGGTACGGGGGTACACCTTATAATTAACATTAAATATATATTAACCTACCAACCTGCTTTAAATAAGTAAACTTACTTATTTAATAACGTCGATAGTTATTTAGATTAGATAAAGCTTAATATCAGCATTAAAAACTACAAAAAAAACTTACCTACTTTAATAGCCTAGATAACTAAGACTAAATAAGCAGAAAAATCCACCTTTTTCTTAGCAACAGATGGTGAGAGAGCCAAAAGAAACTCTTGATTATATTTAAGAGGTTCGTCATTACGGTCGCAATAATCTGCACTTGTTATAATAAAAGTATTTCTTTCGGCTGGCTCCAAGTCCGACAGCCCGACAAGATTGCACCCATCCTCCAGATCTTGTGAGTAATTGATTTCATTTGATGTGATTCGGCCCCCAAGAAGTAAACCCTTTTTATCGTCTTGCGGTGGATCGGATGCTAAATATTCAAAATTTTGTATTGAATTATGTATGTAATTATGTAGAAAAAATAGCTTTTCTCAAGCTCTTTAGTAAAAATAGTTTATTAAAAAGATTACCTAAAAGTGAAAGGTTTAAAGAAGAATTTAAAAGAAAATAGCTTATCTATTTTCTCTATCATTCAAAATATTTTTAGTTAGAGACGTTACGTATTGCATTGTGGGACAAGTCGTTATTATAATATTTTTTAAGCACTCTTATACATCCTTCAGTAGATTTGAGCAAAACAATATTATCGAAAAGTTCCAAATATACCACGATGGCCATATATGTATGTACGCAAACCGGAAACATAAGCAGTTCACTTTATAATAAAAGTATAATTTATAGTGATACTTTTATTATAAAGTAAAATAAAATTATAATTACGAGATATTTTATTAAATTTAGTACAGGAATATTAAATAGACAACGTAGCTTGACCCTCTAACGTATTTTATTGCTAACCTGGCACGTGGGGTGCGAGGAGGGCTATTTTAGCTCCAAAGCCAATACTACCAGAGGATTGAGTCAATACCGTTCGCTTATTAAGATTCTCGGTCATTTTTCTATACTTTGCTAACATTAAATCTCCATTTTTCATTTGTTCCAAAAATTTATTGAGTTTATACTACGAATTAAAGATATTATTGTTAATCGTGAATTTGACAATACCATTTAAATAATGTATATATCGTTAAACAAAATAGAGCTCACCTCTTCTAGTTTTGACGCTTCATACCAATTACCTAGAAGTACACGATTACAATAAACTATACCTTTATCTTCTTCCTTTTTAGACATATTTATAAATAAAATAGGTAACCCTTTTTTTTATATAAATGTTCATAAAATATAATAACGTAATAAAAGAAATACTTTATTTTGACAGTGTTGACTTAGAACCATTTGTTTTATTGTTTTATTTTTGAATATGTCAGATCAAAATTTAAGTTTAGTTTCAAAAAAAACACATTCAAAAATAAAAAATCAATAGAATTTAAAGAAAAAATATTTTAATGAATATCAAAATACAGGTAAATTTGAAAAACAGGAAACTAACGTTACAAAAATTTTCAATCTTTGTGTATAAATGTATATAATATACACAACCTTTTTTATTCAAATTGAAAACATCACTAGTTTACAGAATTAGAAGAAATTTTAAAATTAAAAAAAATAGATCTAATCAAAGTTTTCAATCTTTTTTCTTAGTTTCAACATCGCTCACAAGAGTAAATATATTCTCTGCTGTGTGCCTTCCGTGAATGTCTATGTAATTTCGGCACGTAACCCCACATTCCTGAAAAAGTTATTCTATGTTTTGTAATACAAAACTGCAATAACGTTAATTAAAAAAATATTTTATATCCCCAAATTGCTAAGGTCCCATATATCTTCCCATATGTACCTATATGATAATATAGGTCATCGTGGCACAACGGGACAGCGTCTGTCAGTAGACACTATGGCTATACTTGTAGCTCGATTACCATTCGAGGGAATTAATTAGTTTCATTTCTCTACTCTGTCACAAAATAACGCGGTGTTGAGTTCCGCCTCTCAACATGCAATGCCTCAGTTTTGGGTGAAAAGAAGAAAACAGAGTTTCTTAATACTAGACTCTCTCATTCTACCCTGCCGCTGTGTCGTGTACGAAAGGTAAAAAAGAATATAAGTATGATAAAAATTGTTTATAGTTATTATAAATACAACAATACTTCGAGTGGGTTTCTAACCAAAACGCATTGTAAGAAAAAAATATAAAATGATTTTAAACTTAAGCATCAAAAATAACTAAAATTTGTCACTTACAGGTCCAAAGAACGTCTGCATCCAGCTCTGATTCATGACACATAAGCTTTTGCCCGCAACACAGTTTTTTATTACTAGTTTCGCTCCCGTCTATAATATATTTATTAATTAATTAGCTATTTTAAATCTGTCAGAAAATGGAATAAATATAGAATTCAATTGGAACAATATAAAAGAAATACTTTGCCATTAATAGTATAGTAATATTATAAATATTCAATTAAAGTAGGTAATTACTTCATAATTAAATAATTCTTGCGGCTGGGCGCTATTAAAATGTATTGATGAAATACTGTATATCGATAAAATTAAATTATTGTACACGTTAGTAAATAAATAAAATAAATAAATCAGCTTCACGCTGTATCCCGCACACAGCACACAGGGGGAACCTAGTGTTGAGACACTCCATTCCCCACTTTCTGCCGAATTCTGGAGGCATTGCGTGTTGAGTGGCAGAACTCAACGACGCGCTTAACCTCGACACCAGAGCGAAGAAATGGAAATATAAACTTAAGTATATATTTCATCTCCTCGAGAGGGGATCGAACCCACAACCAGTCGGTTTTACAGTCACATTTCGTGCCGCTGGCCACGACTAGCCATAGCTTACACGTGTAAGCGTGTACATAGTGTAAGCATTACAGTACACATTAGTGTTGAATTATAATTTACAAGAAAATTAAAGTTCTACATTTAAATTAAAAATAAAAATACATTAAAAACTGATCAAGTGCAAGTCGGGCTCGCCCATCGAGGGTTTCCTGCCTATTTTAGAGGTGTAAGTCAACGGGAAGTACAACTTTTAAAAGTTCACAATGTTAAGTTTTTGCGAGAGTATGCATTCCTTTTGTATAAAATAAACTATAATTATAATACTGCAATCGTTTTTATCTGTAATATTAATATAAATTTCCATTTGTCAGATTTTTTCCAATTTATTTATAATTCAAGATTCACTTCTTGCCAAATTTTATAATTATAGAACCCGAAAGGTTTTGTAGAGATATGAGAATATATTTAATATAATATTTTAAAAATACTTAATGTTTACAATATTTTAATATATTTTGTTAGTACATTATATAGATCGATAATTAATTTTAATTGTTGACATATATAAATACCTTGACAGCACTACCTAAGCCTTCAAGTCGGTCACGTGGAAGTAGTGGCGTTGTGGTCCACCTACAATTACTATCCTTAATTGCACTTAAGCGGATTGGCATTCTATCTTGAGGACCTGGTACAGCTTCAGGCGTATAACGCACATACAATGCAGCTGACTAAAAATAATTAGATCCTAATTTAATTTAAAATATTTAATTTATTTATTTAATAACAGGTACAACCCGCGAGGCGTAAGCCGAACTTTGCATTTGTGTGATTGATCACCCAAAGTAAAGCCACAAAAACAAAAACTTTTAGTAATAAAATTTGTTGTTAGTCGTCAATAAAAAAAATTGCATAAAAATTTTTTTTTCTTTGCATCGAACTTGCATCCTTATCATTTTCACTCTCGTATGTTGAATATGTTTATAATAAAGACAGGTAAGTGAACCTTCATTTACTTTAATATAATAATAATAGTAAATATACTTTATTGCACATTTTAAAAAAATGAAACAACTTACAAACTTAAAAATAATCAAAAAAGCACAACAAGGCGACCTTATCGCTTAACGCCCAATATTAATAACCTATCTCCAACGTCAATCTTAGAATGTTTCATATATCTATCCAATATATGAAATAGGTTATTAATATTGGGCGTTAAACGATCTCTTCCAGGCAACCTTTGGATCTTGGAGTTGTATAAAATATATAGACAAGATTTTTTAATTACAAATATTGCCTTAATTTTCACTACCATTCTAATTTTTTTAGATCTTTGACATCACAAGTTTTACTTTACAGTGTAATATAGTTTACAGTGAAATATAGAGCGTATGAAATGTTCAATGCCTCCAAACTTTAGGAATACCTCACGCTGTTCACATAATCGAGTATAGTTTTAGATGTAGATTACATACTATGTACATTGTAGAGAAAAGCACGTGCCCTTCTGTCACTGACTGCTACGTCTACCGAGTTCAACTACTACTAGATTTAATGTTTAAGATATATGTACGTATTTTATTTAAAGTTACAAAAAGAATACAGCAGATTGAAGTATCTCTGGGTTAACCTTTTTTCATAATTAAAGTCTTTTAGCGAGGTAAAAGATGATTTTAGGAAACAATCTACCAGCGTAATATCTTGCAAGGTTGCAAGGTTACTGTATACCCAACCCGGAAAAAATACTAATTCTATCTAACAGCAAGGAAGGTTTAAAAAATCCATTATTTTTTAAGATTCTCTCTGTCTTCCTCGTAAAGTAGGATAAGCAAAGTGATAAAACACTCCGTTCTCTAACTTCCACTGAATTTTTTATACAACAGAACGAGAAAATGAAAACATTTAAAAGATACGAAAACGAAATGATAGGAGTATGTTTTCTCAATCTACAATGCAAATGTGAGAGACACATTGTCATTACCTGTGGATCACCATAATTTTCAGCCTTTAGAAGAAATTCATCCCCGTAATTCATTTTCTCTCCACGAACATTTTCATTGCTTGTACTGTTTTAATAAAATTGTTACTTTTTAAATCATTCTAGAGAAAAAGTACTCTATGTACTTTTTCTCAAAGTAAAATCGGATGAATTTTAAAGGACATCGTAACAAAGTATGTGGCATAACAAATACAACAAACTACTTGAAAAATTTCTAATTCTTATTAATTTTAAGTATGCAGTAAAGCATAATATTTATTGAATACCTAAAATATTTATCTGAAATAGGCTTTCTATCTTCTCTTTCTATTCTACTACGACTAAAAGGAAGGCCTGTCAAGGTAACCTATATAAGTGGAAGTTAATTTTTTTTTGATTCCAGAAATTGTGAACGATCCCGTAAAAAAGAAATATTTCAAATTAAAATTGTAAGTCAATTAAGTGTAATGTCGATTGCTTGGCCTAAACTGGTTTATTCTGCTTTTGGACTAGAGGTCCAAAAGACCTCTTGTACCTCTAATACAGAGTCACATATTTAATTCTTAATATTCAATTTTTTTGTTCGATTTAATGATTAAGTGGAAGATAAAGATATCAATGTACTAAAATAAAAAAAATAATAGTAATAGTTTTAAAAATCGTCGACACAACGCTGTTACTGATTTTATTTTTTATGGAAAAAGACAAAGCAAACGAGCGTACGGGTCACTTTTTATCAATGTTTCTACGACTAACAATATGTACTATATATTCTTATATATATATATATATATATATATATATAATAGTATTGGAGTTTTGGTTTTTAATTCAAATTTAAGTACAAAATTAAATCTTTTTACCTAAGAATCACGAAAGTATTTCTGCAGCATGGTGTAGTAATCGGTGACAAAGTCATAAGGCATCCATCGTTGATATTTTGCATATAATCTACCTGCCTTTCACTGACCAAACTGGATAGCGCCAAATTATTCGGACACTTTTCACCGGAAGCCGTTTTTTTAACTGATAAAAATCAAATAAATCAGCTTCGCGCTGTATTCTGCACGCAGCAGGGTAGGCAGAGGGAACCTAGTGTTAAGACACTCCGTTCCCCACTTTCTGCCGAATTCTGGAGCCGTTGCGTGTTGAGTGGCAGAACTCAAAGCCGCGCTTAGCCTCGACACCAGAGCGAAGAAATGGAAATATAAATTTAAATAAATATTTCATCTCGAACCCACAACCAGTCGGTTTTGCAGTCACACTTCGTGCCGCTGCGCCACGACTGGCCTCTTTTTTAACTGATGACAGTTCGAATATGATTTTTTTCTATTTTAACTTAAATTAGAGGATAATAATTATTCCTACAGATTAACTTCACGCTGTATCTCGTATGTTGCGGAGTAGCCAGAGAGAAGGGAGTGCCAAACGCTACGGTCTATACTTCTGTCGCCTCGTCCACTGTCATCGACCTCTTCACACATACATACCCTCCGGGGGTCTTTATGCGTTTTATTCGACCTCCAATATCATCGATAATGTGTTTTAGATCAAATTCAAAAAAAGATCAACCAAGGTCTTTCCCTACATTTCTTTCACTTTTCCTTCAAAATCTTTTTGCCATTTTTTTAACACTTATTCGTTCACCGTGCGCAAACCACCTGAGCACGTTCTTCTTCATTCTCACTCGGACATCCTTGCTAGTATTTGCCATTCTTTGTATGTTGTCAGCCAGAGTGACCCCGCATATCCTACGAAGAGACCACATCTCTACAGCCTTCATCTTTCATTCTTCTTCTGTAATACCCACGTTTCGCTGCCGTATATCAGCGTCGATACCAAGACTGCATGGTGTACGGCCAAACGTGCAGCTATGGTAACGATTCGTCGTCTCATCAGTGCAGCTGAGGCCAAATTAACCCTGTTACCGGTAGCAATATGCCTTTCCACATCCATTTCGTATCTTACGTCTCTACTAAACATAACGTTCCACATATACCACTTCATTCATTTGTTCTTGTTTTAATTGTTCCTACATAAGTAATAGATATAGTTTTAACATTTTACATGGTAGGTCATATTTACAATATAACTCAGCAAAATGATTTGAATGATAGAAAGCTTTGTAAATAACTTTCATAAAGAACCGTACGTCCTCTCTCAGGCATAAACACTTTAATCTTTTGATTGTGTTTAGAAGTATAAAACTTCTATTTACGTGAGTAAGGACATACGGCCGTATAGACAGACGAAAAAAATCTTATAAGTATAATTATCTAATATTTAATATTTTTATTTCTTCGCTCTGGTGTCAAGCCTAAGAGTTGCGACGTTGAGTTTCGCCACTGAACACGCAATGCCTTCTGAATTCGGCCGAATATGGATTACGGAGTGTTTGGAGTACAGAATGTAATGTACAGCAGGGTGGGCAGAGGGAAAGCAAGAAAAAATAATGATAATTATAAAAATTTAAATTAAAAAGATAGTAACCTAAATATATGCATTTTAAGAAAACAATCAATAAAATGTACCTTTTGCATTAGTTATAAGTATGTATTGGTATGTCAATAAATTAATAAGTATTAACTATGTATGAGGCCGGTCGTGGCGCAGCGGCACGAGGTGTGACTGCAAAACCGACTGGTTCTGGGTTCGATTCCCACTCGAGGAGATGAAATATTTACTTAAATTTATATTTCCATTTCTTCGCTCTGGTGTCGAGGTTAAGCGCGGCGTTGAGTTGCGCTGCCACTCAACACGCAATGCCTCCAGAATTCGGCAGAAAGTGGGGAACGGAGTGTCTTAACACTAGGTTCCCTCTGCCTACCCTGCTGTGTGCGGGATACAGCGTGAAGCTAATTTAATTTTTTTTTAATTAACTATGTAAATACCTTGCATATCTGTAGCCACTATCTGGACATTAAACCCAAAAAGAACAAATGTTCCACTTATAGCCAATGGTCTCTGAAATACATTCCCTTAGTTAAGCACTAATATTTTTGTATAATTTACTATATAAATATATACAGTTTACAATATATTATATAACACACTACATCGGTAGGTAATATAGTAATACAAATACCTCTTTAAGTAAATTGCTAAACAATGTTCTAGATCTTTGCAGTAATAATTCTCTTCTGTCTCGTTTTCGTAAAAATATTTTAAATTCATACTAGAAAAAAGCAGCTAGACTTAATATTCGTTTATCTCTATATATAATAAGACAGTAAAAATATTTTGTCTGTACATTTAGTAATTTTGACTGAAATGGATAGAGGGACACTTAAAAAGAATAATAGAAAGCAAAAAATTTTTTTTTGAACCAGCCGTTAAATCTGAAAAGTCCAGGCACCTTGGATCCGTCATGCACGAGTCTGGAGGCATCGATCACGATGTCCATAGCGGGATAAGCGCTGCCTGGGCCAAATGATGGGAGACTGGTGTAGTTTGCGATCGCAGGACACCGCCCAAATTCAAGGGTCTGATATACAAGAGCATCGTCCGACCGGTTTTTTATACGGCAGCGAACACTGGCCAGCACCATCTCGGCTTCACGTCACAGAAATGAAGATGCTAAAGTGGATGTGCGGCGTAACGCGGTCTGACCGCATACGCAACACATTTGGTTTGGCCACGTTACGCGCCGTCCTAAGCCTAACTATGCAAATGCCTTGTTATATCAGTCGCTGGAGTAAGACCTCCCGAATGCCGTTGGATGTCATGATACAAGATATCAGAGTGAATGGTCTAACCACCAAGGACGCTAAAGACCGTACAAAGTGGAATAGGTTCAGTAGAAAGACAGACCCTGGCAACAGCCAGGGTTAATAATAAATAAAATATATAAAGAGCTTAAAAGAAATGTTTTATTTTTTTATTATCTACAAAAAGAAAAACTTATATTCATTATTTAAATTACAAAATACCTCATTTTTGAGCCTTTCTTCACTCCAATTGCCTACCAGCACATTATTATTATAAGTCATTGTTTAATATACTATATATTAACAAACATACAAAACAATAAATTTTCAAATATAACTGTCAAATTTGAATTAATAGTGATGTGATGAATTGAGTTCTTTGAATGAAATTATTAAATAATATAAATCTTTGTATTATATCATTACAGCCATAATATTTGCATAAGAAATAAATGGTACTGTTACAGTTTTATTGTCAATTCTTAGTATAATTTGTTGTAAGTTATGTCCGTAGCCTCAGTAGCATCATCATATTTTGATAATGGTTGTTTAGTTTGTCAGATACCTCTTAAAAATCTGGTTTCTGACAAACTATATAGATAGTCTTGCATAGATTTTTTCAACGGATACTAGACTTCGTCCACGTCTATATTAATTATTAGTCCACACTATACCACTGTACAAAGCCTCTCCATCAGTGATCAGCGATATAAGCGTCTCCATTAGACTAGAATGATAATAAAAATGGAATTATTTTTAGCTTAAAAATAATATTTTTTTAACCGTTGCGAATCACTTATTATTACTAATATAATATATTATGTTAATGTTTCTTATAAAACAATTTATTTTATATTTTTGACTAGGTAATGAAAGACACATTTTGTTACATATCGATTTTATTGTATCATTTTATTTTATTTTAAAGTGTAAATCTATTAGATTTTCCATAAGATTTTCTTTGAACAAGTTTCAATTAGGTAATCAATCTATTTGTTAGGTAATATCTAATTAGGTAGTACTATTTCTTCAAAATTAAAAGTTATCAACATATAAAAAAACAAATAGTCTCTTTTTAATTCATTTTTTACGTAATAATCTTGTATATTTTTTATATTTTATTTTTACATAATATGTTATGTTTATATAATAATCCTCTGTCATAGTTGATTTATGAGTTTCAGCAATGTCATCCAAGTTTCATACATATAATTGTTGAAAAATATTTTTTGTAAGCCACAGATAATGAACTTTCTGTCAGTCTTAAATATCCCGCGCAATTTGAATTTGGTACCTATAGCTTGCCTAGCTAGTTTTGAACGATAATTTTTGAAACTTTGCAATTTGCATTGTATACTGTAAATACGTTTTACTAAAATTATGTATTTATTACATTCGTAGGATTTACAATTATTCGTGTGTAGTAATTAATATTCAATATATATTTGACCAGTGGTGTTAAATGTGTATTGATTACTTTTAATTGTTTATAATTTCTACCTTTTGTAACCTAAAAGACAATTTCTTACAAAATATAACCAAAAGTGTTTTTTTAATTAATAATAGATCGCTTAAGAAATAGTCTTGTATATATTTTTAATTCTTATATTTTCAAAATAACTAAAATATTTAAAAAAAATAATTAAAAAAGCTTATATGAAACATGAAATGCTTATATGAAAAAAAATAAAAAAAAATAGCAAAAGGTTTTTTCCACCAAATTCAATAAACAACTCTCAGCATTGTTTCTCTAGTGGATCATTTTTACTACATAACATCATTTGAAATGAGAATGACAGTTATTTTTAATCTCAAATTAGATATAGGTCATAAGTTCATCGTTCTACAGTAACATGTATGATTACTCAGAGTTAGTTAAATTTTCATGACAGAACCTCTTAATCATTATTTAATATTTACACTTAAGTAATAATACTGTTCACAATGTCATATAAATATGTTATATTATGTACTATTATATTAAGTGCACTTTTAACATGTAAGTGTGTAAAATTTTCATCTTTGGATGTTGTTTACAATAAAGGTGTAGATGCATATGCAAAAGAACGTTGGTCGGAATGTATCCTACAGTTTGAGGGAAGTCTTCATTTATATAAAGTTTATAAATCAATTATAATCAATTGTAGGATTAAATGTAAGTCTGAGTCTGAGAATCATCATATATTAACTGAAAATATTGAAGAACTGAAAATATTTGAATTTTTTCTCAATATGAAAGATTGTTTAACAGAATGTCAACAAAGAGGCTTTGAAGATGCTAAACTGTTTAGTAATGCATCTGATACAGTGTTATTAAATATGCAGCATAAAAAACCATATGCTTATTTACATTTGTGCTATTATCAAAAAAATGCTTTACATAAAGCTGCTTCAGCTGCTTACACCTACTTTGTGGCAAATACTGATGATAAACGGATGCAAAGAAATGTAGAGTATTACATTCAGCAACCAGAAGTAAATATTAAAGAAGTCAATGATTTAGAAAGTGAGGATTATCAAATTTTATTTAGACTTGGCCTACAAGCATATGAAAAAAATAAATGGGGTGAAACAATTGGTAATATGGAAAAAACATTGACATATTATATGACTTGGGAAAACTTTTGTCGTGCAGATTGTGAACAGCAACAAGATCAAGAGTTGTCGTCTGAATTTATGGTAACTATTTCAAACATTATACTTCCTGTTCTCATATGCAGGCAAAAATGCCAAGATAAATTGCATCCCTTATACAAATCAGGTGTAGAGTTTTTAGCAGATATATTAAATTATTTACAAATATCTTATTATCACATGGATAGACTGGAAGATGCTGCTAAGGGAGTAGCTACTTATTTATTTTTACATCCTACAGATGAGGATATGATTGAAAATAAACGCATTTATAAAACAGTTGTTGATGAAAACAAATTTATACAAAGATCTGACATTATCCATTATTTTAAAAGAGATACAAATGAAAAGCAGTTATTGAATTTTTTTCTGGAGAAGGATAATAATATTCCTAATGCCAATGTTGTATAACCAATAGACTTTCTGGCAGAATATATACTGTAATAATAAAAGTACAAATGTATTTTTCTAATTTGATTTTTATATTTAAATGAATGTTATTAACATGATTTAAATGAATAATGATTTTTTCTATTTTTGTATATTAAATATAATGAAATAAAATATTTTTTGTTTTCTTTATTAGAAGTGATTATTAAATTTATATTATTACTCTGTACTTAAACCATCTTTTTAATAATTTCACACAGAATGAATTAATTTAACATACAATCTGGAGTTAATTAAAAAAATAAAAAATTTAGAATATTTATTTTAAAACAAAACATTATGGGATACAGCTTTATTTGAAAATATACCTACATAAAACTAAAAGGCTTTACAACCTAATGATATGTTACTTTACTTAATAATATTCTGGCATGGTCTTACTTTTAACAATATATGGGCAAACAACCATTTGTAATACAATTTATATTAAATTGAAATTAGTAGAATAACAAAACAAATATTTCAAGATCAGCATAGCATTAGAACAGTAGCTTAGTAATGACATACTGGTAACACTGTGGATTTTTTTGTAATGGCGATACCTTGAGGACCAATATCTGTCATACAAATCATTGAATAGCACTCAGATTGAATTTATTTTAAATATATGCTTTGAATCTATGTTTTTCATTATCAATGTAAGTAACTAAAAATATTATTGTTTCATATTTTACAACAATAAAATAAAATAAGTTCTTAATTTTTTATCCTCCTTACTGTACTAATGTATTGGAAATATAAACATTATCCATATTAAAATTTATTTAATTATTACTTTAGTAGTGAAAGTACTGTTGTATATGTCTGTATGCATTTTTTTAGTTTCATCCTGTACCCCATATATAGCAGGGTAGGCAGAGGGAACTTAGTGTTAAAATATTTCATTCTCCACTTTTGACCAATCTTAAAGACCTTTTTCCAGGGTGACGAATGAAAAATAATTATCCCGAGTGGAAATTGAACCCACTAGCTTAGTATTTACAGTCAAGCGCTATCCCGCTGCTCCATTACAGCTCCAAACAGACAATAAATGTTGTATAACAACAAATTTTTGTTATATACATTGAGTAAACAGCAAAAAGCTTTAATTTAATATTTTTATACATATAATGTTGTATATTTCAGGCGAAGAACGTAATATGGCTTCAGACATGATTGAAGATAAACTGACTATTAAGAATATATTATTTACCAAAGCTTTGCCAAACTACACTATTCCCATACCAATAGATGGTCATAAAATTTTCCCATGTACTGATTGTGGTGATAAGTACGCATCTAATATTTTAATGATTTGAATATTAACTTAATATAATGTTATAATAATATTTATTTAATTTTTATTTCAGATTTTTGCTGGAGTCTAGTTACAATTACCATATTAACAGAAAATCGTTGCAAATAACATATTTGTGTAGACATTGTAGTAATGTCATTATTTTTAATAATAGATGTAAACTACTTTCCCATATCAGGTCCCATGCATTTAAAACTGCCACAATTAATGTAAGTGACTTAAAGATAGAACCTCTACCAATTCAAGAAATAAATTGGACAGTTGCAAACAGACCCAGTAATGATGAAACAAGAACAAACTCTACAAAAAATGATGTCTGCTTTGAGTGTGATGAGGCAATTGATTCAACTGGAGCAATACAACAGGATAGAACAAAACACTATATGAGATACACAAATAAGGTCTATATGTGCCCTGTTTGTTTATTTACAGTACCTAACACTTGCATGTTAGTAGCACATTTACGAATTCATTTAAGAATTTCTCCATATTTCTGCCCTGAATGTGGTATTCATTTATCTAGCAAAAGTATAAAATACCCATATTTCCATGATTGTGAAGGTTTTAGAATGATCAGAGCTACTACTAGAGTGCAATGTAAGCAAATAAAATGTAACAAAATTTTTCATCCAAATGAGTATAGAGAACATATTAAAACTCATATTAAAACAGTATATAAATGTTTAAAATGTTTTCTAGTATTACGAAATAAAAAAAATATTAAAAAACATTCACCATGTCTTTTTGATGAGGAGAAAATTGAAGTTTTCCATCAGTGTGAGATATGCAATCTTATGATACCTAAAAAGGAAAGTACCTATGCACACTTAAACAAACATTATATTATATCAACAGAACAATGTGGAAACCAAGTTTACCCATGTTTGATTTGTAATGTTTCATTTAATGTGATTCCTCATTTAATAAAGCACCAAATAGAAGTTCATGGGGCATGTAAGGACATCTTGTCAAAATTTTTACAGGAATCTGATTCTAAAAGTGTATCAAAAGGAATATATCGCGTAGTTAAAAGATGTGACAAATGTTTAAGGAGCTTTATATACAAATGTCGATTAGAAAATATCCATATATTGCCAAATGCATGCCCATATAAATGCTCCATCAATAATACAATAAATAATCCGTCCCCGAATAACGTAGGAAAGAATGAAATTAAATGTGGTATTTGCAAAGTATATATTATTGATGATTGGAAAACAGTCAAAACTCACTTTGCTAAATTTCATAAAAATCATCAGTGTTTGGATTTAACTTTATCATTGAAACGAATTAAAGATATGAATTACTTTATTAAAAAATCTGATAAATTATTACATTATAAAAAGAGTAATAGAAAAAAAGTAAAACGTATAAGAAAAATAAAAAAATCTAAAAAACATTTAATAGATAGGGAATTTACATTAGAATCAAAATTGGAACCGCGAAGTGCACCTGGTGAACGTAATTGGTGCAAATTATGTAACATTAAATATGATAACGATTTGCATTTTCAAGAACACATTATCACTCACAGAGATCCTTGTATGGCATATCAGTGTCTGGAATGTGGGCAATGCTTCGTTGTTAAACCTTCATTTTCTACTCACTTATTATTAGAACATGATATATCAAATGTTAATGAATACATAGACAAAAAAAAATGTTACAATGAACTTGCTTTATCTAAATATATTAACAGAGGGTCAAATGAAAACCATGCTCCTCTTAAGGAAAATCAATGTAAAATTTGTAGAGATCAATTTGAAAATGCCAACGACTTAGAAAAACACTTTAGAATGCATGGGATGGCATTTTTAATGAAAAATAAGAACAACAGTCCATAGTCGGTATTATTTTATTTAATAAAATATGGATATCCACATGTGTCATATTTTTTTTGTAGGTTACTATTAAATTTAAAGAATCTTAACTATATTTCTTGAAATAATTAGAAACTAAGAATTAGCAATGTTCTGTAATACAACATTTTAATTTTATTGTGTAGCAAAATTTGTAAAACGTTCTGGATATTATTGTTATAATAGTCCTATAAATATTATAAATGTGATAGTTTGTGCGGATGGATGTTTGTTCCACTTTCACGTAAAAACTACTTGAACAGATTTAAATTAAATTTAACAGTAATATAGCTTATATATCAGAATAATACATAGCCAAAAACCAATGTAGTATAACATTAACTTTAAGCGGGCGCAGCCGGTTGGCGTCGCCAGTTTATTATATTTATAGTACTGTTTGTAATTTCGTAATTTTATTGCATTTTCCACTATGTTCACAATAATTGTTGTTCTTAGTTTATCTATTTCATTTGTATTTTTTTTTGCAGCTTACCAAATAATTTGTAAATGTATATGGTGTTTCATTATGATGTTTCATGATTATGAAACAATATATGTTTTGATCCAATGTTAATTTTTAGATTCATTTAATTGTAAACATAGTTTAATGCTTTAGCAGCTTATGTCACTAGTAAAACTTTTGCTTTTATAATGATTTTAGGTATATGTAAAACTAACTTGACATGTAATTAAGACAATATGAATTATATATTAATGTAACAAAAGTTTTAATAAAGTGAGCAGTATCTCTATTGGTGAATTATACAGCTTCATGCTGTATCCCACATTTAGCGGGATAGGCAGAGGAAACCTAGTGTTAAGACACTGATTTTTTCTAGGCATTGCGTGGCTTTTGCCTTGGTGGCTAGAGCTTAGAAATAAAAATATTATAGAAATAATGTTTCATTCTCCTAAGTGGGGATTGAACCTTAGGGGTTTGTCATGTTGCAGTCCACACCATTGTGCGCCTGTGCCAAAACTGCCTCATTAGATAATCAATATTATTAACATTGGATATTGACACATGTCAATATATATTATATTTATATATATTAAGCATTTATAAATATAAAACAAAGTTTGTTATAAAATTCATAAAATACACAATAATCAATATATGTATGATTATTTTATTAATAAATTAAACCCCTTCTTTTAATAGTAAATTAATAATTAATTATTTTTTGTTACATTAGAAATTACATCGACTATAAAATTATATTATATTCACAATACAGGCAAAATAAGTTAACTATTTAATATGTCCATATTTGTTGCAATATATAAAACGATGCAAAAGAATGCTCATTGTCGATTTTTTTTATAAATATTTTTATAAAAAATGTCAAAATTAATCTTAAAATAAAGATTTGTTTTAATTTAGAGAGGAATAACCTGCCTTTCTTTATTATATCCTACAAGTCTTTATCTCTACTTATTTAAATATAATGGGTGGTAAGCCAATTTTCCTTTAAGGCTACACCGACACATTGGACATTTTTTTTCAATTTGTAAAGACTGCTCTAGACATGTAAGGCAGTAAACATGACCACACTTAGTAGAAGCCAATGGATTAGTACCCAATTCATCCCAACAAATAGCACATTCACCAAACTTGTTTGTTGTTTTGTTGTTCTTGTTTTTCAACCTTTTTGATGGGACATGAGACTTCTGAAACACAAGATTATAGCATAAATAAATGAAGTGTTTAGATTACAAGTTTAAAATTTTCTTAAAGCCTGACACAATATTGTAAGAAATTAAAAAACAATAACAATGGAGTATTTTTACAGTAGGTTATATAGGTTATATTATTTGAAAAAATCGCAAAGTTATTAAAGAGCTGAATATACTCAGTAAAAAAATCAAGTAATTACAATTTTTATCCTATAACATATCGCACATTAAAAACAAAAATGGCATTATACAAAAAAGTTTGCTTTTGACTTATGGTAACATGTAGAATCTATAAATAAAAACACATCAGTTGCAAAAACACTTGTTTTAATAGTCCGATTAGTTTTCGCTAGACGATGCTAGTGTCGTTTCATACTTTGTTGTCGCGAGCGTGATTGGTAAATAATAAACCAACACTAAACCAATAATGCCCCGGCTGCCAGACAGAACCCTAGTTAAGGTAAGTGAAAAAGTGACATATTTTGCTTAGTGTCATTTTTTACTTTATTTATAATAAAACTTGCAAAAAAATATAAAATTACTATTGACATTTTTAGTATAGTGTCTGAGACTGAGACTGCATTAAATTGTTTGCGTTGTCCAAATAAGTACTTTAAGCATCCAAAATATTAATATGTTTTATTTTCACATCAATTTACTCTATTCATTGGATATTGGAATTAATTTAATATGTCGTTAAACGTATAATTTATTGGTGATATAAAAACAAAAGTGACACTATGCTGAACTTTTTTTTCAAAACCATTTTTTTCTACAACTACTAGTTTACTTATCTTATTCTTCCTACAAATTATAAGAGCGATAGTTAGAGTATTATATAAACCTAAAAATATAGCTTGTTCTCAATTAATTGTCAAGATATGGGCATAAGAATTATATAAAAAACTTAAAACTGCTGTATTGAAAAATTGGGTTTTTGGTATAATGCCATTTTTGTTTTCAATGTGCGATATGTCCAGAGCTAAACCATATTGTAAGTGACTCAGATTCATACATATTTATTTATATCTACACTAATCACTCCTTATTCTTAAAATTTATTATTTAGTCTGTAGTAAAGTTATAGCAAAATGAATATAACTATAATGAATTATTTTGATTTTTTTTAAATTACCCACATAATTAGTTTGATTTTGTAAATTGATGATTAAGCTGAAATATTAATATTTAACTATGATTTTCATAATCAGTTAAGGGATACATATAATATCAGATTAATATAAAGTATAATCAAGAAATCGAGGCCGGTCGTGGCGCAGCGGCACGAGGTGTGACTGCAAAACCAACTGGTTGTGGGTTCGATCCCCACTCGAGGAGATGAAATATTTACATAAATTTATATTTCCATTTTTTCTTCGCTCTGGTGTCGAGTTCTGCCACTCAACACGCAATGCCTCCAGAATTCGGCAGAAAGTGGGGAACGGAGTGTCTTAACACTAGGTTCCCTCTGCCTACCCTGCTGTGTGCGGGATATAGCGTGAAGCTAATTTAATTTATTTTTTTAATTTTTTAATCAAGAAATTAATTAGGTGACTTACCGGACTAGTGTCCTTTTTCTTTTTCTTAGATGGTTTTGTATTTGATTTTTCCACATTTGTAATTTCTAAACTCGAGTCAAAGGATTCATCACTATCAACTTCAATAATAGTATCGGCTAAATCATAGTGTTCAGCTAATGTAAAAGAATTCGATAAATCAATAACAATATTTTTCCAGCTATTCATTGTATGGTTTGTCTATAGAAGATGTCGGTTTGTTAAATTCTTTCGTTACGTTAAATTGAATAAAACTGTTCCTGGACCTTCGTGGCTAGCAACTCAGCCGATTTTGAAATTATACAAATAAGTTACGAAATATTAGTGTTAACACCAGTGCCGTGAAGCTCCCTTTGGGTATATGTGTTCTGTGCCCCTGTGAGACAAAACAATTTTTTTTGACTGATTGACTGATGTCTGATAGAGCAGGTGATGTTATGGTAGAATTAGGGATGCCCGATGATCATCGATTTTTGATAAAAATCGATGTTAGAAGATAAAATATTTATTGCAATATCGACGTTAAAACATCGATACTACATTAAATAAAACATCGATATCAATGTCAGCAGAGATATATTAGTCGCGTACA
Organism: Heliconius erato x Heliconius himera; assembly: GCA_013421005.1. Taxonomy (NCBI): domain Eukaryota; kingdom Metazoa; phylum Arthropoda; class Insecta; order Lepidoptera; family Nymphalidae; genus Heliconius; species Heliconius erato x Heliconius himera. The sequence continues at coordinate 19,195 of JAATLQ010036726.1, read as the reverse complement.
CGTTTACAAAATTATTATTTTTACAATCGATTTCACAAAAAAGTATATAATTTTTTGATTTTATTTAATTAAAATGTCATGTGATATTATAGTTGTTTCACTTTTTGATGTCGATATGTGCATAAAAAAAATAGTAAAGTTGTCAAATATCAATGTTTTTCTTTCGATTTTCTTCGAACAACGATGCTTCGATGTTGACATCGATGTTTTTCTAACATCGGACATCCCTAGGCAGAATGCAGATTCTAGATTCAAAATATTCCAAACACAAATTATATTACAGAACACAAAAGGCAAAAAATATCACGCTATCGTTTGATTTACGTGGTACATAAATAGTGAAGCTTATGAAGCCAATTATATATAATATATAAGCCAATTATATATAGCAACTAAATATTCGTTTTGTATTGGTTAGATTAGATTTCATATATTTGACCAAATTCAAAAATATATTTTATTAAAATTACTTATGATACGTTCACACGTGGGCACACAACCCAGTTATCCGCCCGGGACGTATAATTTTTGGCAGATACTATTCTAAGATTCTTTATATTTATTGAAAAAAAAAAACAAAATGAATTTAATTTTTTTATTGAAATATCAATATTTCATTGGCGATCATCGGATCATACGGATTCTCCCTAGTCGAGACATGTCGACGTCGTATTATAACGTCCGCACTCCATACGCTACGAAGTTGCAAGCGATGGAGTTTGAGGTTTAGCACACTCTAATTCATTTCAACTTTGATTTTTATCCTAAGAATCGACAATCGTCTTGTGGTGAAAATCTCAAACACAAGCAAGCACTCATGCAGAAACAGCATGTAAACGTGCTTGTGCTCGACTCTGAATGTCACTTAGAACGCAATATTATATTTTTGTCTTTATAAATATAGAGATTATAAAAATACTTTAAAAAGTAACAACAATTTAAATACTTAATAAAAAAATATTTATAAAAGCAAAAATCCCGACTGCATAAAACTAAAAAGAAAATAAACTAGCTCAGTAGTTTATTAGTATTAATTGTCGGGACCTCTTTAAATTCGCCGGCCGAGGCCGGTCGTGGCGCAGCGGCAGGAGGTGTGACTGCAAATCGACTGGTTGTGGGTTCGATCCCCACTCGAGGAGATGAAATATTTACTTAAATTTATATTTCCATTTCTTCGCTCTGGTATCGAGGTTAAGCGCGGCGTTGAGTTCTGCCACTCAACACGCAATGTCTCCAGAATTCGGCAGAAAGTGGGGAACGGAGTGTCTTAACACTAGGTTCCCTCTGCCTACCCTGCTGTGTGCGGGATACAGCGTGAAGCTAATTTTTAACCTCTTTAAATTATGCGGGGCTCCTGGTAAAGATTTTATTGGTTGAAGAATTACTTATAGGTCCCGACTGTCGAATCGAAACGAATTTTTTTTTTTTTCACTAAGTCCATTGGCGTCCGACAGCCGCATTGTTTTTTTTAACGTCATCTATCTAAAAACACTTGGGCTGCTAATACGAATCTAACGACTCCTCAATTATATATATCCGTTCAGCGCTTCTGGAGCTATGAGTTAATAAAGAATATTACATATATACATACATTCATACATACAAGATACGCGCGAAAAACATAACCCTTCCTTAGCTTAGTCGGAAAAAAAGGTGGTGACAGAGACAGGGTAAGTAATTATAGGCCAGTCTCGCTCTGTCGAAAATCCTAGAACAATTGTTGAACATAAGATTAATACGTTACCTCAATCAAAATAATATTTTTGCTGAACATCAACTTGGTTTCCGGAGTGGTACATCAACTGAAGGTGCGGTATTGAAGCTAACTAATTCTATAGTTCAATACTTTGGCTCCAAGTCTAAATCTCTTCCCATCTTTTTAGATCGCTCTAAAGTAATTCCCATGCGTTAGACTATATGTAAAAACATGGAGTATAACGCATGGGAATTACAGGTATTGTGCGTGACAAGTTTAAAAGTTATCTGGAAGATCGTAACCAGTGTGCTAATATTGGCGGAGTCATAACCTCTTACGCGTATCCTTTTACTAATTTACTTGAATGACCTTTGTAAAACAACGCTGACGAATTTCAAAATTAGACATTGTCGTTATACACGGCGCTACCTGATCTGAGACTCAGCGACATGCTGAGGCAGCTCTAACTGCTGTTATGGACTGGTTGTCTAACAATCCTCACTTTGAATGTGTCGGAGAGTAACTTTATTGCATTTGACCCATATTCTACATCTCTCCCTATGAGGTTCTCCTGGACAGCAAACACTAACTTTTGCAACTTAAGGATTCTCGTAGTCAGATTTCCGATGTATCAAAAATAAAATACCTTGGTGTTTGGATTGACAACTATTTGTCATGGTCTGATAAAATAAAACTTACGACGTCCAAAGTTAGAAAGCTTATTTTCCTCCTTAAAAATCTAAAATTGATTCTTGGTGTGATAACATTAAAAATAGTTTACTACGCCCTGGCACAATCGGAATTATCGTATTTAGTAACCGTCTGGGGAACTGGGAAAAATAAGCTTAAAGTATTAAAGGTACTGTCTGTTCGGCGGATCCGTTATCATACCTTTGACTTATATAATGAATTACAACTATTAACAGTAAGAAAACTATACTTATTAAATATAATCTTACGAAAGCACTTCAAATTACCATATAAAACCAATCCCAATAAACGTAGGACAAACAGAGTACTTATATATTATAAAAAATTACATGGTAGAGATAGCCAGAAGACATAATTATTACTTCGCTGGTTCTCTGAACATTTATCCTTTATTACCAAGAAAATGTAAAAAAAATGTAAAACAGTGGTTACTAAGCTTAACTTACGATAAAACGGAAAATCTTATCACTCGAGAGCTGTAAGCACGCACGCAACAACACTGTTCCCACTAATGAAGTCATTTTCGAAAATGTCGGAACACTGTGAATATCTAATTTAAAGTCTAACGTTTTCACGTTTCTATTGACCCCATTTACGGTTCCACAGTCCGTACAACGGATATATTTTTTTTTACATCTGTAACATTTTTAAATGTTAATAACATGACATTATGACATTCGTAATTGGTCATTGGTGACAAATTGACATTTTTAGTAATTAAATGTCAATATTTAATTGTTATTAACAATTTTTATTGCATTGATTTCCTTCTTTAATTACTTTTATAGAGAGATCGTGTTAAATATTTGATAAAAATTATTTTAATGTAAGACAATCTGAACTATATTCAAGTAAAAATAATTATTTTTGTTAACAAGATTATACAGTAAAGTGTACATGTAATGTCTAAATATTGCTTATTTTAGAATATACAATGCACTTGGGCGTAAACATATCTAATGCATTACAACAATTGGAAAGTGTTAAAGCTGCTGTAGATCAAAATAATGATCCCAAATTAAAGGTATGTTTTCTTGCCAAAAATTGTAAATATTCTTTAAGAAAATACATTAGAATCTCTATATTGATGAGAATTTTGTACATTACAACATGTATTTGTACATATTACTTGCTGCAAAATATATCAAATTAAAGCAACTATGGCTCAAATAAAACTAAGTGAAACATAATAGCTAATTGTTCAAAAGAGATTCATAAACAATATACAGGAAAAAAATTACATTTCTTTTACTATAAAAAAAGTTTTTTAAAAAATGTTATTTTAAATCATAAACATTCACTGTAATATACATAATATATTTTCTTCACACACCATAGTAATAAAAGTAATAAGCCCAGCAGTGAGATTCCCTACTGAACATTCAACAATTTAGTATTGAATTGTTGAATGTTCAGTAGTATTGTTAAAAATATATGTATACATAGTATATTGATTTATGTAACTTGTGTTGTAACACAAACTTTGCTGCACCTGCTTAAAATTATTGTTCTGTTATAGCCAAATTATACAAAATCTTTATTTATCACATTAAAGTGTCATCTTAAATCCAATCATTACTTTTTATGTGAAAATAGAACAAACATCCATCCTCACAGACTTTCACATTTAATAATAATATAATTACTGTCTGGCTCTAAAGATAATAGTTGTTTGTTCAATTTCCTCTCAGGAAATAAAAATATATCATTCCCATATTTTCTAGGGTGCTGTTGAGTTCTGCCATTTAACATGCAGTGCCTGAAAGATTAGTTCCTAACTAATCTTTCAAACACTGGAAAATGGTGCATCCTAACACTAGGTTCACTTTGCCTATTGTGCTTTAGATATAGGACAGCATGAAGCTACAATATAAAATATTTTATATTCCAGGCAGCAACAAATGATGATCTAAATCTTCTTATAAACCTTCTGGATAGTCCAATACTAAAAAGTATTGCTACTTTACATGACTCTGTTGGCATGCTCTCTACTCAAGTGGCCCACCATCCTTCCATACTGCCTGGGGATTTTGATATTACTCCTGCTGGTACAGTATTAAAATAAAATTCTAAAATTAATTTATACATAGTGCATAGTAAGTATAAATAAGTAATTTTTTTATTTGAGTTTTTACTAGGAGTTCGGCTCTTACTAGGAGAATGATTTTTTAAATATTTTTTTATGAGTCAAAGCATAGTGTAGAGCTGTAACAGAAGTATCTTAGCAGTAAGCTAACAAACATGTTTAAAGATTTGCTTAGTATTATTGACTTAAAATTTAAATTAAAATTATAATAAGTATCTAAATAAGTAAAATTATAATGTAGTATGTGTTCTAGAATATTATAAACATACTGAAAATATTACATATAATGTAATTTCAACAGGTGATTTAGCTTTACAAGCTAGAAACCTGTATGGTACTCATGAAGGTGAAGAAGAACAGAGAGTACCCCAAGTGTCACCCCCTAATAGCTTAGAATTTGGTCCTGGATCAGACAATGAGCGCATTTTGGGCTTGGACTCTGCATCTGTTAATTCTAATATGTCACCAAAGCAGGTTTGTTTACTGTTAAGGCATGTTTTTTTTTTGCCATTGCCATTATCTACGAATCGATTTCGTGAATGAGGCGTGTGCCGCGTTATCGCCTTGATAGGTTTATATCTGTGTGCGTCATTCTTGACAAATGGTGTTTTATTTTACAACGATAATTTTATTAATTATTTTGTTTGAAAAAAAACCACTTGTTTTATTTGTATTAGCTTTTATAGAGTTCTTAACACTGTGGTTTCATTTAAAGTGGTGATGACAAAAACACTATGAATAATAAAATATCATATGAATCAGTATTACCTATTAGCACTAGAAACCTTTTATAATCAAATTACATTTCCATTGTGTCCACAACACAAATTTTATTTATGTTAAAAATGTATTATTTTTGTGTTATGGTTCCGATTTACTATCTTTGTAATAACAACACCTGGTTATTTTCGATATTAAGTCGTTCATTAAAGTTATGAAACTAGTGCATTTTCAATTTCAAACTCACTTTCTTACCAATTGGGGGAATTAATTATTTTGACTTCCTCACTCCATTCACCGAGGCCAGTCGTGGCGCAGTGGCACAAAGTGTGATTGTAAAACTGACTGGTCGTGGGTTCGATACCCACTCGAAGAGATGCAATATTTACTTAAATTTATATTTCCATTTCTTCGCTCTGGTGTCAAGGCAAAGCGCGGCGTTGAGTCCTGCCACTCAACACGCAATGCCTCCAGAATTCGGCAGAAAGTGGGGAACGGAGTGTCTTAACACTAGATTCCTTCTGCCTACCCTGCTGTATGCGGGATACAGCGTGAAGCTGATTTTTTTTATTTTTACTTCCTCACTCTGGTAATAAAACTAACTGCAGCATTGACGCACTTAAGAGTCTCAAGTTCTCTCTCTGCCTACCGGTAATATGTGGAATACAGTGTGAGGCTGTAAAAATATTGTATGTTTCAGAACCGAGGTATTCTTGAAATGTCCCGAAATGACGACTCTCTTGTATCAGCCTCAACCAATATAGTAGCAGGAGATTGGGCCCAAGTTGAAATTATTAATTTAGTTAATGATGGCACTGGACTTGGATTTGGTAAGAGGGTTGATAGTAAACAAATAATAATATACAATTTTCATTTTCTCTCTTTAGTAAAGAGGTAAAGCGCGGCGTTGAGTTACGCCACTTAACACGGAATGCCTTGAGACTTCGGCGGAAAGTGGGAAATGGAAGTGACTTAATGGGACGGGAGTGTCTTACCACTAGGTTTCCAGGTTTCGTCTACTTACATTGCCTTGTGCAGGATACAGCGTGACGGAAAAATAAATACACATTATATTTATATATTACCATAAGTTTTAAAATTTATTTATGATTGAAAATTTTTTTTTTTAGGTATCATTGGTGCTAGAACTAGTGGAGTTATTGTTAAAACTATATTAGCAGGAGGAGTTGCCGACCGTGATGGAAGACTCAAATCTGGAGATCATATACTACAAATTGGAGATGTACATATTTTTTCATATTTAATGATATCATTACAGACGAGAGCCCGCAACTTTGAATAAGTGATGTAATCCCGTGATCTATAAATTTCCGTTATCTATACCCACTATCATTCCGTTGAAATAGTTTCATATACATATATTTCAAGACTACTCTACTTAAATGACAACCATAATAGTTTTAATTCGCAACAGATTTTTTTTGAACTTTGCTTTTTTTTGAACATGCAATAAACACATATTAGAACCAAAAACATAAAAAAATATGTTAAATTTAAATAAAATTATTTTACTCAAATGGAGTTCCTATAGTAATAGACTTCACTCACTTTATGTATTCATTTGGACTAGCTTAATTACTACTAAACATACGCTAATACAAAGCTTAAAATTTTTATAAATATTTCCTGGATGTTCATTTAGTGGTACTCACAAGTTCACAGCTTGTTAAAGGACAGACTTGTCGTATTAACATAAACTGAACTATCAAAATCAGCTTCACGCTGTATCCCGCACACAGCAGGGTAGGCAGAGGGAACTTAGTGTTAAGACACTCCCGTTCCCCACTTTCTGCCGAATTCTGGAGGCATTGCGTGTTGAGTGGCAGAACTTAACGCCGCTCTTAACCCAGACCGCTCGACACCAGAGCGAAAAAATGGAAATATAAATTTAAGTAAATATTTCATCTCCTCGAGTGGGGATCGAACCCACAACCAGTCGGTTTTACAGTCACACCTCGTGCTGCTGCGCCACGACCGGCCTCAACTGAACTATAACCTTCATATTCTTGTAAATATCGTTAAAAATATTAAAAATTTATCTAACACAATTGCATTGTAAAATATAACTCCTGAAAACGACAATATAATATATAAAAAAAATGTTTGTTAGTCTTATATCCGGGTAGGTAGAAAGAACCTAATGTTAAAACACTTTGTTCTCCGATTTCTGTTTAAAGAGATAAAGTGACACTTCACAAGTGGTGGTATTTATCGGTGAAGTTATACATAGAAATATACAGTTACATGCAAAAAAAATCGGTAAGCTTACATCAATTAACGAGAGGCCGTCATTTTATTGACTGTAGTATGATGACAAAGCTCGGCGTTGAGCTACGCCCAGTGAAGTGCCTTAATACTAGATTTCCTCTGTCCACTCTGCTATGCTATATTATTTATTATATAGAGTGGAAGCGTCAGCGCTCCTTTTATGGTAACAGCATATAGGGTAACACATTTTAAAGAAATTAATCAAGATATTTCAACAGTTTAGACGTAGGATTTTTTTACATTTCTCGATGTTTATCCATACTTGTATTTCGTGTGACACAGTTACGCATAGATACTTACAATGGAAACACATACTACTACAGAAATACTACCAAAGGTTGAACAACTTTGAACTTTGCCGCCAATATCTACGACTAGATTTCGGAATGAGGCGTATGCAGGGCCGTATCGTTTTGATATGTGTTCTTGCGTGCGTCGTTCTTGACAAATGGCGTTTTATCTTACAACGATAATTTTATTATTTATTTTGTTTGAAAAAACCCCTTTTTATTTTTGGGATTTTTTTAAATTGTATTAGGCTTTTATAGAGTTGTTAAAGTGTGGTTTCTTTAAAGGTGGTTTTGACAAAACACTCTGTACATTTATACAGGGTGGAAGTGTCAGCACCACATTAAATGAAACCACAGTTTTAACTACTCTATAAAAGCCTAATATAATTCAGAAAAAAATAAATTCCCAAAAATGAAAAAGTTTTTTTTCAAACAAAATAAATAATAAAATTGTCATTTTAAAACAAAACGCCATTTGTAAGGAAGACGCACGCACGCATAAACCTATCAAAGGAACACCGCCTCACACGCCTCATTTCGAAATCGAGTCGTATGTATTGGCGACAAAGTTAAAAGTTGTTTAACCTTTAGTAGTATTTTTGTAGTAGTAAGTGTTTATGTTATTGGGATCTATACGTAATCGCGTCACACGGAATACAGGTATGGATAAAAATCGTGAAATGAAAAAAAATCCTACGTCCAAACTGTTGAGGCATCTTGATTAATTTCTTTAGGTATAGGTTTGAAAGATTTTACCCTATATGCTGTTTCCGTAAATGGAGCGCTGCCTCTTCCATCCTGTATATTTATCCGGCAGGTGAGTCTGATGGAGATGGGGTCGGAGCAAGTGGCGGGCGTGCTGCGCGCATCGGGCTCGCGCGTGCGCCTGGTGGTGGCGCGCGCCGTTGACCCCGCCGCCGTGCACGCCTCCAACGCGCCCGTCGTGCCCGCCAGGTCCCTCTTTACTTCTATGCTAACTTGCTTGAACGTGCTCATCTCCGGAACTACTGGTTGAGCATTAAAAAAATATACCTTTATTAGTGTTAGGAAAACAAAATGTGATGTGTTATTAAGTTTTTTAGTTTCATGTCGTATTTATTAATATTTTTTTCCATGTTCAGTTCGGAATAACACTTAAAACTGTTAAAAATATTTAATAAATAGCATTCTATTGCCGAATATTAATGCTTAGTACTATGTAGTATGTAGTAATATATTCTTTGGTTAGAATAAATAAAATGTAAAAATCTCCCTGCAAGTATGTTCATGACATAAATACGTTGTAACTAATGACTTCAACATTACTTTAAATAACGTTTAAGTAAGTTTTAAAATGTGTTACATTCCAACAAAAAGTTGGATGTAATTATTAAATATTTTGTGTGTCAGTTTGTTACTGGACTAGAATTGAACTATTACAGAATGGAGTTTTATTGAAACGTTTTTATTGTATAGGTATTAATCTGTTTTGTTTATAGCTATTACAGAAAAACTGTTACGTTGATTAATTAATGCACTTGATGTACATCAATAATAAATTAACCAACTAAAGAAATAGTAATAACAAAAAGTTATTTTGTTATTTTGATGATTTTTGATGATGTTTTGTTTTATTTTTAGACTCTTATCAAGTCCTGAAGCACTGGATCGATATTTGATGGAAGCCGGCTTCGAACAAGTGTTCCACACACAACCAACCCCGATCACAATGAATTCAAATGTATCAAGATTTGTCTTTGACACGTCCATTACTCCACCACCCGATGCTGGTATTTATAATATTTAAAGCGCTATATGTCGTCGAGGAATGAATTATTTTCATTTCCTTGCTCTGGTAAATTCACAAACCCACAGCATTGAGTTCTAACACTTAACAAGCAATGTCGAAAATATATGTTTTATAATTTGCTTGTTTGCTTTTTAATTAATTACAAGTTGTTTACTTACAGATGCCGAATCGCCGGAAGTTGACAGGTTCACAGTACAATTAAAGAAAGATGAAAACGGTTTAGGAATTACAATAGCAGGTACTAGTCGTATATACAGTATTTTATGATTGCATTAACGTGCTCTGGGAAGTGAAAGCGCAGCGTTAAGTTCCGTCCATGATCCTTTGCAGGCTACGTGTGCGAGAAGGAGGAGCTGTCGGGCATCTTCGTGAAGTCGGTGACGGCGGGCAGCGCGGCGGCGGCCAGCGGCGCCGTGCGGGTCAACGACCGCATCGTGGCCGTGGACGGCGCGTCGCTGGCCGGCAAGTCCAACCAGCGCGCCGTGGACGCGCTCAAGCAGAGCGGCAGCGTCGTCACTCTGCAACTGGAGAGGTTGCTTATTTACTTTTGACAATTGTTATTCATGTATTTCTGGAATGTTTTAATAGATTCTTCTATCAGATGCGATGAGAGTGGGTAGAAATCTCTCTGTGAAACATTCGTATTTAAATATTTCTTTGGTTTACTTAAATTAATTGCAGTGTTGAGTTCGATATGTATTATATGTATAACATCTCTAATAAGAAGTTTCGAAACAACAGTCAGTCTTATAACATCTTATATTGTTATAACATGAAAACTTGTAAATTTTTTCCCCCTTTCCGCCGAATTCTTATGAATAAGCAGTATTTTACCCCATACGTGGCACAGATACCTGCGCGGGCCCAAGTTCGAGCAGCTGCAGCAGGCGATAGCGGCGGGCGAGAGCGCGGCCGCGGCCGCCGCGCCCGCGCCCGCGCCCCACAACCCCTTCCTGCACATGCACCGCCCCGAGCCCGGCGCCGAGCGCGACATACAGATGACGCCCCTGTCGCCCGCGTGAGTGCTACTGACTAAATATTTTTCTCAATATACATTCATTTCATTTCCAGATATTAATTACAGATTCATTAGTCATTACTTATACTTTTATTTTTTATTTCGCCGCGCAAATTAAAATACATTCTAACTTTTAATAACATTGCAGTGCAGAGACAAACGTGGAGGAAAGTCAGCCGTCTCCCCCGCGCAGTCCGCCGCCACCGCCCGCGCCTCGTCCTGCGCCACAATTCGAAATGCCTCGCACACCGGAACAAAAAGAGGCTATTAAGAAGAAATGGCAATCTATATTAGGTAGTTTTATTTCCACTATCATTGAGGTTCTGTATTCTCAATATTTAAACAAATGTATTTTTATATTAGTTAAATGCTAATACTTATAATATGTAACTTATCATATAGCAACAAATTATATTAGTTTAAGTTAACATCTTTAAATAAATACAAGAGCCAGCTCCTAGTTTATCTGGAGGATTACCAATTGATGAACAACCGTTAAAATGGCTTGTATCATGATCGCTCAACCGGTGATCTTCTAGATTACCTAACCCATCGTGTGAAGACCATCGATAGAGTGTAATACTGGCAGAAGATACTAGTTTGAACGAAAACTAAGAAAGCCCCATTTGTTGTGTCACCAGTTTACGAGAAAAGTTTTCTCTTAAAGTCGCGAGCCAAAATATCAATTGGCCATATTACTGTTTTATTCTCTGGGCTAGTATACCCCCGTATCGGTTTTTTACAATTTAATAGCATTCAACATAGAGTCTTTTGAATCCTTAGGGATCCAATAATTAGTCAAAGCTTGACACTTTGGCTTAGCGTAGATGTATCTTCGCTGGGCATTCTCTACCTCATTTATCATGTTGTATGTTTTGTGTGCTGACGAATTGTTCAAAAAATGCGAGAGAGTCACCGAGTTAAAACAACATGGGTATCTTCAAAAAGCGCATCTATATATAGCTCCTCTGGTGTTATTGGGGCTCGTGGGCGGTAGTAATTTTAGGCTCGTTTGCCTTTTCTTTGCCGTAAAATAAAAACAAAAGGCTTTCAATACCTCCGTAGTGCTGTGCACAAAGTATGAGTGTAAACTTAACGATTGTGAATTCGATTTGCACTTGTGGAAATCAATTACTTAATATTTTCAATTCTTCGCTCTGGTAACAAGACAAAGCGCGGTGTTGAGGTTCGCCACTCAACATGAAATCTCTAGAAAATTCTGAAAGGGAGGAACAGAGTGTTTTAACACTAGGTTCTCTCTGTCTAGCACGCTATTAGCGGGATAGAGCGTGACGTTGAAAAATATAAAAAACAAAATTACAAATAAAAACCACAGACAAATGCCAGTGGAGCAATTAAATACGTTAAAAATATTTAATAACATTTATATATTATTGGAATAACTAAATGTTTGTGTAACAGGGGATGAAGTAGAAATAGTGGTGGGCGTAGTGGTGCGCGGCGGCGGCGGGCTCGGCATCTCGCTGGAGGGCACCGTGGACGTGGAGGGCGGCCGCGAGGTGCGCCCGCACCACTACGTGCGCTCCGTGCTGCCCGAGGGGCCCGTGGGCCGCGCCGCCGTGCACCGCCCCGGCGACGAGCTGCTAGGTATTGTACCCAATCACGTACTTCATTATTTACTACACATTTAAATTTTTATGATATTATTAAAAGACGTTGTTTATTTATTTTTGTTATTCCAAAATATATTAAGAATATACTAATTTGAATTTGTGATAAAAATGACTAAAATACCATTTGGCCCACTGCCAGAAGTGAACGGGCACCGGCTGCTCGGCATGAACCACCTGGAGGTGGTGTCGATCCTCAAGGAGCTGTCGAGCGAGGTGTGCATGGTGTGCGCGCGGCCGCGCCCCGCGCCGCCGCTGGAGCTCGCGCCGCCCGCCGCCACGCTCGTCAAGGTGCGCGCCCACTACATGCAAGGGGGCATTGACTAGTTTCAAATTCATCTTTTCGTGTAAACATTTTTTGTTTTCAAGCAGGCAGTAGTTTATTTGTTTGGTGGGTACCAGACTATTTCGAAGTAGGCACGGTTTTATTTCTGATAGTTTTCTCTTTTATTATGTATTTCACCCACCGGACGTGTTGGGTAAGGTATGATAATACGAAAAAAATCAGAAAAGCGCGAGTCGGGCTTACCCACCTATAGTTCCGTTTATTGCCAGAATTATCCAGAGCCTTTTAATCTGATACTTGAACTAGCGGCTTTAACACATCAAATTTTGCCCCCCTTTTAAAGCTATTATTATTTATGAATTAAACACAAATGATATATTTTAAGTCTTTCGGTTTTCTGAACTAGTACCTGTAGATGCTAGCTGCTAAATTTCATAATTCTATATCAACTAAAACTACTATTTTCATTCGCTTTGTAATGTCGAAACACGCGTTTTTGAAATTACTCATATAAAAATCTGAAATTACTCATATCATTAATTCCAGGGTTGGGCGAAATTACCGCAGAGTATCTCAATTCATTGTAGTCGGTAGAATTGACTTGAAAGCATTCTGTCAGTTAGCTAACTTCGACATCAAGAGCTTTGTGTGAGAGTGAAACACAAAGTAAGAAAGAGAAAATTATCAGAAATTGAATTTATAAGCAGTTTAATAGGATTATTAGATATTATTAAACATACTAGTGGAACATAGTCTAGTAATATAAACACTGTATTTAATAGTCAAATAAAGCAGTATATACATTAGTTGAGGTTTTTCGAGAACTTTTTAAAAAGTTTAAATGCCTAATATCTCGAAAACGGCGAAACTTCGGGCCGTACTACACCAGGCAAAATTGTTGAAAGTGACCTTCTCTATCACCTATATCATTTTGTCTATCAATAACCACCACTATGATCTAATATAGTCCGACATAACCGGTATTGCGTATGGGAAGCACGCGCGGTAGAATTGCGCAGAACGCGTATTTTGATATCTGCACATAGACGCCCTCTCACGCCGCACCGATTCCCCGCGAGGGCTCGCGGGGAATCGGTGCGGCGTGTGGCGGGGCGGTCACAACACTACGGTACAGTCAAGCGCAACGCTGTTAGTTCAATACTATGAAATATTAATATATTATTATATGATAGCGTGATATATACAAAATAGCGCAGTAAAGCATATTTATCTAGTAATATTATAATAATTAGTGTGTTAAATTAAGCAACATACAAAATCAAGTTATGGATAAGCAAATTTAAAATTTTAATAAAGTAATGAATTGTAATTGTTATAATGGGGCCACATCCAAGTCTTCATCAATCCAAATTCAATAAAAAACTAAAATTGAAAAAGTACCTTTAATATGATTTTACATAAAATAATAAAAATAATAAAACATGCAAAAAAATTATAAAAAATAAAGTTTACATAAATAAAATGTTAAATATAAAAGCAAAAACTAAAAGGAATGGCGTTCAGCTACAGTGTTAATTTACAAAAATTATTAGCAGTAAAATGAAAATAAAATCAAAATAGGTAAAAATTAAGACTAAACATTGCTTGAAATTTGATTGAATTATTAAAAAAAAAAACATATAGTTACTACAGATACATAAAATATTTAAAAAAAACTAAGCAAATATCCACAAGAAGGAAGATCTATTACGACAGATGCGACAAATATAGATCCGTCACTTACTATACTATACTATTTGAACCGTATATATATATATATATATATTGATGAAGATATCATTTATTAACTTAATTAATTAAGACCTTGTATATCTATATATATAGCGTGTGAGCTCGATTGTACTTACAAAGATGTGTGGGTACGAATTTTCTGTAAGGACGTAGCGGTCACACTGACGCACCGTAACACTATTGGCAAAGGGATACCAGACTTTAATTTTTTGTACCTCAAAACAGATTTTTATAATTTACCCAATATTTTTTTTAATATAATCTTTAACTAGTTTAAATATTGCCAAATAATTCTTTATCCATATTGTATACTACTGTGTATTACGCATACTCAATATTTATGTTGTACATAGGTGTATATAGTATATAAATATCATGTTTTATTAGTTATAAAAGCAGAAGTTTAGTTTGAAATGACTCCTGTTCATTACTTAAAAAAAATACTTTTCAGGCTAGTCTCGATTATATTCTCGACAACGATGTATGGAACTGCTGATTTTTTTTTCAATATTTAAATATCCTCATAAAATTTTTGCAACAATTATTACATTAGAATATATTAATATAAAAAAAATTAAAAAATTAAATTAAATTTTTAAAATTTTCCTTTTGTATATTACAACATAAAGATGATCAGATATTTTAATTATGATTTGCCAAGCGTGGGGTAAAACAACATAACAGGGTAACACTGATCGAACGTTTTCCGCGCATAGGTATTCTGCGCAATTTTACGCGAGTACCTCCGATTATCAATAAGAGTTTAGACGGACTATACTTATCTATCTACCCTGTTATATATATAATTAGTTATTAAGCAATTAAAACTTTTGATTACATATAATCAAAAAACTAAAAATACAAAGAAGAATACAAAAGTCTTACAAAATATGGAAAACCGGCGGAATAAAAGAAAATTTAAATAAAAAAAATAGTTACTCTCGTGGACTGCATGTATTTTTTACTTACGTCATTCATTACTTTTAAATAATTTCCGCTTTCTGCTAGGTAAAATTACTACTTACACATTCAATAGTTCGTTCAGTTCCTGTTTTATGTTCATTTAGATTTTTTTTAAATGCTGTACATTGCGTGGTGAGTGGCCGTCTTTTGACCGCCACGTTGCCCCTGACTCCTATCGCGTTAGTATGGAATAAGTTTAACATAAACAATTAATCTTCATATTCACAAATAAGTCATTAATCTTAATATTCGATACGTTAATCTAAACTGCAATTTTTATAAGTATGCATTTGATTACATTGTCATGTTTTTCAAGTAGCTACATGGATATGAAAGATTAACTATCTGATATACAAGTCCCCTATAATAAATCCTTTTTTGTTTTGTCAAAATAAATTAGTTAAACTTATCAGCCAAATGAATCATTCTGGATTATGCTTCAATGTTAGCAAAAAGTATATTAATGTATTATAAATATTTTAGCATTGTAGGTGTAATACAAAAATTAGTAAGCTACTACTCATTAAATCTTTAAGAAATCGACTTTTTACGATCAATAAGTCCGTCTCGTTACTTTCTGCTTACCTCATAAAATTACAATAGTTTTATTTAAGGAAGTTTAAAGAAAGGACTATTGTTATTATCATTTCTGATTTCCCTGCTCTTATTGACAAAGTGCGTGAGATCCGCCATTGCGTAATGTCTCGAAAATTCGGCTTTTCCTCTTTTTGCTAAGCAGGAAAAAGCTTGCATCTGTTTTTTTAGAGGAGTACAACTGTCCCTACCAATACAAATCGAATATACTCTAACTAATAGTATGTAATATATTCGATAACATACCTATAGGTTGTCTAGCGCAAATACAGAATGAAAATATGACTATACAAATTCAGCCTAACAGAAATTTTCTTTTTGGTTATGTTTCTTTTGAAAAAAAATGTAAAAGACTATATTGTGAACTACGTATAAATCTTATTATTATATTATTAATATTTGATGTAATTGTAATGTGAGTGTAATAATATATGGCGTTACTATTAATTCACACTGTATATATTTTTGCTTACATCAGGCGAAGTCCGACGGCAGCCTGGCAGGCGCGGGCGCGGAGGAGGGCGGCGCGCTGGGCGCGGGGGGGAAGGTGCGCTCGCGCTCGCTGGAACCTCTCACCGGCCTCGCTATGTGGTCTTCCGAACCACAAATTATAGGTAAATGCAACAAAATATATATACAGAGTGTAAGCATGTTAAATGTCATTTTAGTCGTCATGGAATCAAATACTAATTAATTTGTCATCGATTACAATTTAATTTTCGAAATTTTAAAATTCTTTTTATAATATATGCATAATCATAAATAATGTTATTTGAGAATAAAAAGTGGCAGATCGGCATTATTTAGTTGTATTTTTATAATAGTAGGTGTTTACGGTTTATTGGTATCTATTCGTAACTATGCTCAATGTAAATGAAAATAATAATCATACATCTAAGTTGTTGGGAAATCTGGGGAGGTAGGGGTGGAGGGGATGTTTGAAATATTTTACCCTATATGCTGCTGAGCTCCTTTTACGGTAAATGGAGCTCAGTCGCTGTGTGTAAAGAAAATTTTCGAGGGTGTTTTTATATACATATTTATTGATTCTTACCAAAATTATATATAATGAGTACATATTAGTTAGCTATCTATGCTATAAGTAACAAAAAAAGCTAAGTAGTACATATATCAAAATAATAGAAAACCCCTTTATTTATACAAGTAAATAAATTAAATATTCAAAAATATTTTTACCCCAATAACATTTTATTATTTTCTTCATTTAATCATTCATATAAATTTATCTGGAGTTAATTATTCTTAATTTGTAATTTAAATGAATTCAAAGATTGTTTTTCTTGTCATATACAGTGACGTAAATGAAACAGGAAACAACATAATGTAACGTTGTTTTTAATGACGTATTATAAAAATCATTGGACTTTGAACCCACTATTTTATTCAACATTATGAATTATAATTAGTAATTATAAACATATTAATTATAGACATAAACATATATATTTACATTTATTATACCTGATATTTTGTTATCTTAAGGAGTAATTGCGTTTCTTAGTTGTATTTACTATTGTATTCTGATGATTTTCGCATCTGATTACTGACTATTTCAAACTTTGTAATTCGTAAATGGTATTTTAATGAGTATTAATTCTTTAAAAAAATTAGGAAAGAAAATCTTTTTTAATTTTTTATGAAATATTATTATATATTGAGGCCAATCGTGGCGCAGGGGCACAAAGTGTGGCTGTAAAGCCGTCTGGTTGCGGGTTCGATCCTCACTCGAGGTGATGAAATATTTACTTAAATTTATGTTTCCATTTCTTCGCTCTGGTTTCGACGACAAGCGCGGCGTTGAGTTCTGTCACTCTACACGCAATGCCTCGAGAATTCGGAAGAAAGTAGGGAACGGACTGTCTTAAGACTGGGTTCCCTCTGCCTACCCTGCAGTGTGCGGGATACAGCGTGAAGCTGATTTATTTTTTATAAAATATTAACTCACTTGTGCACATAGAGTACAAATGTAAACAAATATATGTTTTAATATTATAGCTAAAAAGTAATCTTATGTAATAATAAAGAAATGATAATGATTTATATATTGCATTTTTTATAATCTTTCTTCAAAGAAAACATTTAGAATTTTTTTAACCTAAATAGATGAATTTGAACTTTGAAATATTGCAGAGCTAGTAAAGGGAGAGCGTGGTCTCGGTTTCTCAATTCTGGACTACCAGGACCCGCTGCGACCGGCGCACACGCTGGTGGTGATCCGCTCGCTGGTGCCCGGCGGCGTGGCGCAGCAGGACGGGAGACTCATACCCGGGGACAGGCTCCTGTTTGTTAACGACCAGGTACGATACTTGATTAGTCATTGCCGTTCGTATATATTATTATCTTTAAATTTTTACTAAAATATTAAGATAAAAATATTTTTATATTGATTGATTTAGATTTTAGATAATTATTGTTTGCTTACAGTGATTATATTAAAATAAAAGTCCCTTTTTTATCACAAGCCCATTTTATCTATTTGAGTAATAAAATATAATTGTATTTTATTTATAAAACTAATTTCCGGGTACAATATTTTCATTCGATTTTTTTGAAATTACGCAAATTTATGGTATTGTGTAATTTTTCAAAATATTGTATATGATGTCTTTCTTCATAAAGTCTTCTGTATCCTTAAATACTTAGTATTTGTTTGTGTTAAGTATTGTATGAAAATGTTTTAAATATAACAAATTTATATTGTAAATCAACACTCTTGTAAGATGTTACTTATTACTAATCTACTATTTTTTACTTTAGTAACTAACTCACGTTTAACATACAATCTATGATTGTGTAATTTATTTCTTACCGATCAATCTTCTTCGTTTGTTTTCCATATAAGGATTTTGTGTTAGAGTGAAACATTCCAAACGTCATCATTAAATATTTATGTATTTTCAATGTTAAATACTTTTTAGAAAACGTATAAAAGAATTAAACTGCGTATCTTCGAAACCGGGTAGGCAGCCTGGTGTTTACGGGATACAGCGTGAAGTGATCTTCGAAACCGTTCAAGTTCTCTGACCACAAAGCTATAGTTCATCATCCAGATACGACAAAATTTTGTTTCGCAAATGTGAAACAATAGTTTAAAAATAATAAAAATATAAATTGAGGCCGGTCGTGGCGCAGCGGCACGAGGTGTGACTGCAAAAGTGACTGGTTCTGGGTTCGATTCCCACTCGAGGAGATGAAATATTTACTTAAATTTATATTTCCATTTCTTCGCTCTGGTGTCGAGGTTAAGCGCGGCGTTGAGTTCTGCCACTCAACACGCAATGCCTCCAGAATTCGGCAGAAAGTGGGGAACGGAGTGTCTTAACACTAGGTTCCCTCTGCCTACCCTGCT
>JAATLQ010036725.1:6343-42188 GCA_013421005.1 Heliconius erato x Heliconius himera | reverse complement strand
TACAATGCTGAATTTTATAATACTGATATTTTTGGGTTAACAATAGGTGCGTATAAAAAAAGAATTAAAGCCATTACCGAGAAAGTAAATAATAATAATTGTTAAAAGTAGCAATAAAACTGAACTATATATTATATATTTATTATGTGAGTATGTGTGTAATTGTGTATGCGTATTTATATCTGTTATGTATATATTTAATATTGTTATCATTATTTTTTTTAATTATTCATTACATTATCTCCTATAGTTATTATAGTTAGTAAAATTGTATTGTAATATCACTTTTATTTCTATTGTTATAGTAAGTAGTGGATAACGGTGTGATTTGTACATAGATTAAGTTTATTACATTGTATAAGATATATTTTCTCATATGTACAAATGTTTGTTATCCCAAATAAATAAAATAAAATAAAATAAAATAAAATACAATAAGATTTATAGAAAATCATAATCTACGTAAGTAAGTAAATAAATAAGTAGTAAGAGTAAGTATGGTATGGTATGGTTCTTTGATTATGGTGTTCCGAGTGTGCCAGTAGGGCACATATCACTTCGCCAATGTAACAGTAAGTAAATACAGTAATATATTTTTATATCAAAGAAATGTTAATTATGAAATTTAAATTTAATTTTCAAAAAAAAAAAACAAAACTAAACAAAAACTCACACTACATCGTGGACATTTCCATTCTCCATCAGGCACCTCCTCCAGTGGTGGATTCAAACAGAAACGATGGTATGCAGATGGACAAGAATCACAACAGAGCAACTCTCCGCCGTCTTTACAAATCCTGTTAACAAAAACCCTTTATTAACGAAAACAAATATGTCGGATTTATAACATAATGAATGAACAAAAAAGCTTTTTAATTCAATAAATCAAAGTAAATAAATATGTATAAAAAAAAATCTATTAACAAAAACTGATAAAGAAGCACCTTAAATTATCATAAACAACATTTAACTAAAGTTTTAAGACCAACTGTAACTCCTATGAAATTAAAAAAAAAATACTGATATTACTATTTGTAAACTAACCTGCAGAACTCCTGATGCTCATCATCCTCCTCCTGGTCCTGATTACCCTCAGTCTCACAGTGGGGACATGACCACCTGCCTTCCGGAGTCTCTTCCAAGTCAGGATCCAAGCATACCAAATGGTAAGCTCTAGGGCAAGTGTCACATAGGATAATTTCACCTCCTTGTTGGCAAACCTATGTACAAATTTATTAAGTGGTATAAGACTAGACTGGACTGGATTATTTCTATATCATAATGATATTGTTTGATTTATTGGCATTGATTTTTTTTTTTTCATACTTACCCATATACCCCATATAGGAACATCCCTTTGCCTAGAGTCTACTTTACGTCTGAATTTATGACTGAGTGTTATTTAAACTCAATGCCTCGCTTTTGTATCTTACCAGAACAGAAATTCAAGTATTTCATGTCTAAATGTAACTAATGGTATTTACATTTACAGTTGTAGATTTTATCCCTAGTTGACGACAAAAAATGAAGAACAATTAAATCTATATTAACATTACAGGTAATTATAAAAAGAACTCTGCTTAACACCGTCAAATTGGGCAGACACGGGAAACTAAAGAAATATATCAATGCAAACATCTAACCTCACAATAATCCTGATGTTCCTGTTCACCTTCAGCACCATCAGGGAACTTGTTAGTTGTCCGCATTTTCTTCTTTTTCTTGCTCTTATTTCCGATTTTTGTTTTAGCTTTCTTCTTTGGTTGTTGCTGTTATATTTTTAAAATGGTCAATTAGAAAATCGAAACTGAAGGCACTGACGAAAAATTTTAAATCATTTAATTTAGCTTCATGCTGTAACATAGGAACCTGGGCACCTAGTGTTAAGACACTTCGTTACAATTAAAACATTGCCGTTCCGCACTTTCCGCTGAATTCTTAAGACATTGCGTGTTAAAAAAAATATTTAATTTACTCGAATGGGAATCGAACCAACACTCCATCGTGTTTAGATTCGCACACTTGTGCCTCTGCGTCACGACTGGCCTATGGCGCAATAGTATTGATAGCTTTATATAAAAAAAGAACATCTATTCTTACAGGAACGTTAGGATCCTCTTCCTTTTGCTGTGTAGTCTCATCGGCGTTGCTGGTGGTAGGTTTAGGTTCTGCTTCAGCCAACATCTGTTCGAACTCTGCATCAGAATCTGTGTTTGCACCTGCGCTACCTTCTTGATCTTCCTCCTTTAATCAAAATTTACTTAGTTAAGAGTTCCTTTTTTTAAAGTGTTTTTTATATTATAATCATTTTTTTATTTAGCTTCAATTTTGTAAACTTAATAAATTAAAAAAATAATGGTACGATACACTGGATGGTTTTTGTAGTTTGTAATAATGTTTGAAGTGCACTTATGCAGTAAAACTGCAACTTATCAAATTTTCAATATCCAAGTATATTTTTTGTTATTTATTTTCTGCGTACAATTTTTGCTTAGTTTGTTATTTACATTTGTAATTTGTAATAAAGTTTATTCAATTCAAATGTAAAACAATTAAAATATTTTACACTCACACTGCTTGTCCGTTTACGTTTACTAAATTTGATCTTCAGCGTCGGCACCTTGGGTTTGCGACCCGGCTTGCCGCGCGGAGCTCCTGGGTGTTTGGGCTTGCGGCCACGTTTACGAGGTGCTGGTGTACCCTCATCACTGACACCATCGTCTTCTTCCTCTTCCGGTTCATCTATTGAGTCTTCTATCTGTTAAAAGATATAATATATCTTATAATACTGTATCCCACATATCTCACAGTGTAAGAGCAGAGGGAACTTTGAATTAAGACCCTCCACTGCACTTTCGAGATATTTCGTGGTGAATAATAAACTCAAAGCTGCGCTTTATCTTATTACCTATCAGAACGAAGAAATTAAAATAATAAATAATTCAAAGGAGTAGTAGGAATTGAACTCACAATTATCACATTTACTTACGTCGTGCCACTGCGTTACGACAGTATCCATTAAACATAATTTTGTTATTATTGTTTAATGACTATGCAGCGCAAAGCGCTATCGGTGGTTATGGGTTTGACAACTCAAAGAAATGTTTATGTATAAAAAGTAGTTATTTTTGTTTGATTGGAACAGGCAGCATAGTTAATGCTGCACATTGGTAAAGGATCAGGTTAAAAGTGGCTTATATTACAACCATATTACTATTTCAATGGTTAACAAAATTAGATTACAAAGATGCGACTGTTGTGCAATGCCTCAAGAATTCGGCAGAAAGTGGGGAATGGAAATACCTTAATGAATGGCACACACACACACACACACACACTTGGTTCCCAGTTTCCCTTTACCTATGTGCGGGATACAGCGTGAAAAAAAATCTAAATACTAGATTTAGTAAGACAGTAGAATAATATTCCCATTGTTACATAACTGTCAAGTTATTTACCTTATTCTCCTTAGGTGTACGTCCAGGGCGTTTGGGCACATAATCAGATGCGTTGGATGTGTTAGTGTTGTCCTCTGACCCCATGGTTTGGTTTCCAGCCGCACCACTACTGCCGTCCAGATGTGGGTTTGTTTCACAGAACAGCCGCCATTTGGCAGCTACAAGCATCATTAGTTTTGATACTGGTACCTAAAATTTAATTTGAATATATCAAACACACTCTTAATTAAAATTAAATTTATTTCTTTTTTTTAGATCCAAAGTATATCTCACATACAAAGCCTATAAACTTATAATATTACTTATACTCCACTCGCGTTTTTCCTTCGTAAAGTGGTGGAACTCAACTTTTTACCATAGCCAGGAAAGGGAAATAATTCATATCTTCGCAATATATATATATTTTTTAATTTTATCAAAATTTAAAGAAAAAAATATTGCATTTGTCAAAATTGTCACATTTAACGTCAGATGCTCTCCTACTGCGCCACGACGACCCAAGTTATTTATTTTAATTTAATTATAAGTAATACCTTAGGATTTTCCTTTACAATAAGCGGGCGTACATGTTGTTGGAAAAGCTTATAACTTGTCAAGTTCTCGAGATCAGCGTCAGAATACTGAATGTCGACGTCAGTGAGACCAAATGATGAACACACTTCTTCCACTGTGGGCATACCTGCAGGTACAAATATAAAAATTAACACGATTAAAAAATTCCATAAACACTTAAGAGAATTAAAAACCCGACAAGCCAGAGTCCGCTTCGCCCACCGAGGGTTCGAAGTTTTTTCTAAAATTCAAGCTAGGCTTAACCAGAGCTTTTCCATCTTCATAAATTTCATAATTCTAGATCAACCCGAAGTACCCCATTAATTTTGATTCACTTTACAATGTCGAAATACACGTTATTGGCTACATAAACGGTCATTTCTTTTTTTTGAAAAAGTAGAAATACGATTTTTTCACAAAATCAAGGGTAGCATTATCGTAGACCAGAGTATATGGTTTGCATTTCAACTTAATATCTCCAACCGTTCCTGAGATATTTCGACACTGTAAAGTGAATTAAAATTGATAGGGTAATTCTGGTTGACCTAGAATTATGATATTTAGCAGATACCAGGTAAGTACTATCAGAGAATATGGAGTTCGGGTAGTGGTTACTTTGGCAGTTTTATTAGGTAACTTATATGCTAACCTAACTTTCGTTAAATTATAAAGCTCAATTTTTTTATATTTTCTTGGGAATAATATTAGAAATGACATTGTCCATTGCCAGACACTTAGCATGGTTTTAACCAACTGCCAGATATCTCTAAATTACAAGCGCCTACGAATCTAATGTCCTTTAGTTCCGCCACTCAGCGCGCAATGCCTCCAGAATTTGGTGGACAGTGGGAAACAGAGAGTCTTAACACTAGCTTCCCTTTGCCTACCCTGCTGTGTGCGGAATACAGCGTGAAGCTGATTTAATTTTTTTTATATCATCAGAGCATTTCATTACATTATTTGTAAAATATTATTATAATTATGTTTATGTATTCAAAATATAATTCGTAAATTAATATCTGTTTAAAAAAGTATAATAGATAATAATAACATATTTATTATATTTAAAAAATGGTTTCTTAGAATATCCATGGTCAAAATGATTCAATATGTACTTCTTAAGTTTCGATTTAGTTACTTTAAAAAAAAACGCAATAAAATAAAAAAGCAGTTCATTTAATATAATTTCAATAACCAAACTAATTGTTTCCCTCGGGAACGTGATTTATTTTCATTCCTTCACTCAGCTAACAAGACAAAGCGCGGTGTTGAGTTCCATCACTCAACATGCAATGTCTCATAAAGTATAAAAGGTGCTCTACGAACGGAGTGACTAAACATTGTGCTCCCTCTACTTATCCTTCTATATCTATCTATACTAATATAATAAAGCGGAAGAATTTATTTGTTTAAACGCTAAGATCTCTGGAAGTACTGGTCGGATTTACTTTTTTTGTTTTTGTATGAAACCTACATTCTTCTAAATGCTATAGGCAATATTACATTGCATATTAATTCTTAGTTAACCTTAAATAAGAAAAAAAAACATCAATAATTAGGAATGCTATCGTGTTAATTTAACAGCGTGTGCTGCAAAAATAGTTAAATATATGTTTGTACATTGTACTACAAAATAGTTCAATTTCATAAGTTCTAAAATAAAGTCCGCGACCCTTTCTATCTTTCTCATTTTGTGATAAAAAATAATTAAAAACTGCAAGTGATATTTTAGCGTTTTTTATTTGACAAAGATTACGAGCGAAAGTTATTCCATCACCAATTTTATGAAGATAAGCTTAGGCTTTTAAAGCATGTAAATTAGACATATACTTTTCGAGAAAATGTAAAATTAAAATAATTCAACGCTCTGTTTAAGACCGCAAGCCAAGGCTCGAGTCCCGCGGGCCCCCCTGCCGGTGATGACATCCGGTGATTTTAAACAGCCTCGTGCTAACACTTTCTCAGAATTATGAAAAATGATTGAATATGTAAATTATGTAATCAATCTGTTTGCAAACACAGCATAATAACAAAATTATAGGTGGAGTGCGGACGAAGCCGCCAGTAGGCCGCTAATTAGAAATACAGCGCAAAGCTATAAAAAAGTTCTTTCTTAAAAACTTTTTTATAGCTTTTCTTAAAAACTTACCAGATCCCGAATCGGAAGCTACGGGAGTATTGTGCTTACTGCCGCGCCCCTTCCGCGACTTCTTGCTGGAGGACACCGCGCTCAGTGCGTAGTCGCTGTCACCCTCCGCTTCGATTTCCAGACCAAAATCGTCGTCCTGGTTTTTAAATTATTATGTTACTAATGGAATTATTTAAACATATAAATAAAATTAATTCATCTGGCTATGATTTTAAAATAACGGTATTTTTCAAGTACACAGTTATTACACATAGTTACAGGACACTAAAACACACGAAAACTATTTTAAAATTTTTTATCAGTCTGTTCTTGTCTGTTTCTGTAGACCAAAGTCTAATCTAGTCTCTGAAATAGTTGAACCGATTTTTATGGGACTTTCACTAGAAACTTCAATATTATTAATATCAGGGTGCCTACTCTAGAGGGAGCAGGGAAAATAAGCAGAGGGGACCTGGTAACTGTTAGGACATTTCTGTTTCCCACTTTCTGCCAAATTCATGTAGCATTGTGTATCGAGTGGCGAGACACAATGCCGCGCTTTGCCTCGTTGATAAAGCGAGAAAATTAAATTATTTAATACTTCAATCGGAATCTACGAAATTCTACGGAAATCGAACCCACAATCGACGTCTTTACAGTCCCATGCTTATGCTCATGTGCCACTACGGCGTCAATTTACTTTTAACTTTATTAAGAAATACAGTATTAATATTCTTCTTAATTATTAATTCATTATTTTTTACAAGTTTTATTAATAACTGACAGATTGTCTAACTTTAAATATGATGGTTGAAGGATTTATCCAAACTAGAGTTATTGCATTATTTTTATTTCTCTGCTGTGGTAGACGGAATGTGGCATTGAGTTCCACTACTCAATATACAATGTCTCAAATTTGAACAGTATGGAGTGTTTCGAATTTGGGCGAAAAGCAGACAATAGAGGATCTTACTCTCACCACATCTGCTATACAAGGCATCAAGCTTTATAGAAAGGGAATTAAGAGAAATTAGTTGGATAGGAAGAGTTGTGGGTTTAATTTCTTCTCAAGGGATTTTGGCCATTAAATATTTTTGTTTCTACAATCCATTATAATATCAATATCTTAAATAAAAAAGCTAATAGAATAATTATATCAGTTTCTTATATATAAAATCTTTAAAAGTATTGTATCTAGTTTATTATTTTAGTTATACAGATTGTTTCATCTTTACCTAACACAAGAGGTAGATGAAGTTGCTAATATAAAGTAGATATGTAATTCACCACACCCTCAAAATTAAAGTGACATAAGTAAAATTTTAACAACTTGTGGGAATCTATATAGAATCTTTATAATTTTTTTATATTGTTAAATTCCGTATATTATCCCACATATCTCATATATAGTAAGTAGTAGTGTAGTTAGAGAGAATTTAATGTGGCACATTGTTAAATGGCAAAACTCAATTCCTTATTTTGTCTGCCTCATGATTGTGGGTTTCATCCTCACTTGAAGGTAGACACACAATCATGTAAATTTTTTGCAATCAGTAGAACTAACAGAAATTCTGAGTTAGGTCAAAGCAAATATAAAAAAATGTTTGTTTACCTCTTCACTTTCATTTTTGCGCTTCTTCTTTTTCTTTCTTCCCTTCTTTTCTTCACCTCTAGCTTTTCTTTTCTTTCCTTTCTTTTTCTTTCTTGCATCTTCTGGAGAATAATCATCATCCTCCTATAAAAAAAAATATGTCAGAAAAATATTGTTAGAATAAGAATATGTTATCATTATTTTAAAGAGTTTAAATCAAATTTTAATTATGATAAAGTAATATTTTATTTAATATGTGTAAAATTTCTAATTCTAAACAAAACCATTTTTATTGTTGTACAAAGTTGATAAAATTCTTAGGATGAAAAGATTTTTAATGAAAGTTTAAATTGTTTTTATTATTTTGAAAGTATATAGGTACTGTTTATAAATGTATATTTCGTATTAATTACTATATTTTTGAAAATTATATAAAAATAATATTTTTGCTAGCTGTGCTTACTTTTGGTGGGGCTTCATCACTTTCTCCTGAGTTATCATTTTGACCCTCACCTTCCTCCACGTCCTCGTCACCTGCAAGAATTATTTACATTAAAGTGGTCAAACCAGTCAGCACGCTTTCCACCTGCACTCCTTATCAAGCACATGAGGATCATCAGTTTTTGCATTACACGCGCACTCCAAGCTATAAGGTCACTAATCCCTTTGTTTGGCGGCGTCCATTTTGTTAAGTAGTAATGAGGGGATAATGCATGTTCTTTTCTGTCACAAACTGCCACATAAAAATATTTATAACAAAATCATAACAAATGTACAAATATAACACATATTAACACAACACTTTATAGCACTTCGATTTGTATCATTATAAAATAAATACATTTCACTATGAATGCCGAATTTTTTAAAAATTTTAATTGCTTACCGCAAGTAAACATATGATACCGCTATTCGCGGCTTACCTATGACATGCTAGGAACTAAATTGAACCTTTACCTGCGAAAGATCCATCTACTTCATCATCAGATGCCATTTAGATAACGATTTGTCACAACCTAAAGACAATTGAAAGATTTTAGTCTAGAAAAGGTAAAGGACGCGCAGTTTTTGCGACAAATGGTAATTAATTCAGAAATTGATGCCGCCGTCACTACGAAGAACTAGTGTGCAAAAGCGATAGGCGCATTTTCTATCTCTTTCTTACCCAATAACACAGATAAAAGACCAAAGAAAAAAGAAATTGGGTGGCCAGTTCTAAAAATCATTTCCACGCCCCAAAAAAATAAAATTTAATTTAGAAAAGCTAAGTATCCTTAGAAAGTGCATATATCAATAGTTTTTTAGGTAATATATATGATTCTAGCAATAAGCAAACTTTTCTAATTAAACATTATCATTATTTTTGTTTAAATAATGATAATATTGAAGTTTATTACAAACTATTGTTTCTTTTTTTATTAACTAATATTATTTTAGTATACTATATTTTTTCAGTTAAACTTATAAATTTAATGATTATGCTTGTTATTACATGAAAATATTTTTTCTATATCTAATTTATAAATATTCTTAAATATTATCGACCTATAAGAAATTTATTTTAATACTTTAGATAATATATATTTATTTGACTTATCTATTGACCGACTATCTATTATTTTTTACATATATCTCTTTACATAATGTTTTTTTTATTTGATTGTTTGCAGCTTGAAATAATTTAACTCTAAAGTGCACCAAGGGCATTATATATTATATAACATCCTTCAGATTATAAGGGTAAGGTCATATATATCATCTGTGGTAAAACGAATACCAAGGAACATAATTTTTTGACAATTGATTGACGTTTGAAAGTAATTAAAATTTGACTGCATTAATGGCTTTTATAGAAAAATACTAATAAATAAAAGAAGTTCTTACGTATATAAAGTTAATCCAGATACATTTGAAAATTTATTTCTTTTTACTTTTTCCTATACCATAAATATGAATGCCCTTTTGGACTACGGTTCATCTTCAAGCACAGAAGAGAGCAGTGATGAAGAAAGGTAACGAAATCAACATTAAGGAAATTTACTTAGTTTGAAATCATTACTTTTGTGTAATTATCATATCATTTTTGTAGAGAAAAGGCTGAAGACCAAAAGGATGATGAAAAACCGAAATTACCAAAGCCTGCCTTAGGCGAAAACAGCCTCAATACATCGGTGTTTTCAAATCCATTTGTTCAAGCAGAGTTAGCAAAAGCTGCAATATTAGAAAAACACGTAAAAATGGTATATGTTAACTTTCTATTACAATTTTCCTTAGCTTTTTTTTAAAATCTCGATTTTATGTTCTAAAATTTTTTAATTTGTCTTTAAATATTTGAAAAAGTATAATTTACACTATATTGAATCCAATATTATATATTATCGTCAAGTACACAGGCCTTGAATGTTTAGGTTCCAGGTAAAGACAATACACAAATGATCAATGGCAAGAAAATATGCTGGAACTACAGAAAAGGCAAATGTCGGTTTGGCCATAACTGCAAATATGCTCATGACTCTGATATCCAAAAGACTAATGAAGAATTAGAGGCTGATAAACAGGTAATACTTTAACATTCTCAATATAGTATATAATTATTGAAATATATCTGAATATATAAATTTTTAAAAAGGACTACCAACACTTTACAAAATTATATGAACTCAGTTCCTTATTTACCATAAGGGTCATTGTGGGTGCTCTCAGTGGCCTGTAAACATATATATACATATATCAACTAAAACATACTTCCTTTATAGTATATTGATTTTCCTAGCTTGACCCCAAAGGATAATGAATCTTTCTCATCATGTTTCTTATAAACCTGAGCCTTTATGCAATTTAATATTTCAGTAAAAGAGGCTGTCGTGGCCCATGTGGTACAATGCAACGGTTGTGGGTTCAATCCGCACTCGAGGAAATGAAATATTTATTTAAATTTATATTTCCATTTCTTCGCTCTGGTGTCAAGGCAAAGCGCAGTGTTGAGTTCCGCCACTCAACACGCAATGCCTCCAAAATTTGGCGGAAAGTGGGGAATAGTGTCTTAACATTCCCTCTGCCAGCCCTGCTATGTGCGGGATACAGTGTGAAGCTGAAAATTTCACTCATTTTTTTGTCACTACAGTACTACAGTACACTACTTGTAAGGACTACAATGAAGGGAATTGTGGAGATTACAACCTTAATGTAAAAGTATTTTTTATTTGTATTGAAACTCTGTACTTAAAACAAAACCTCCTTTTTTACAAATAATTTTGAAGATGTAAATAAATTCTGTCCATGAGAGTTCACTATACTTATTTATTTTTAGTTATTATAATGTATTTACTACCAAAAATAAGAAGTTTATCTTTTTGAGATTAATTTTATGTACCGGGTGGTACAGTGAAGTGATGCCAAGAAGTAAAATTGTATGTTGTTATTTTGATTAAAAATACATACAAGGTAAAATGATAACCCCCACTAATCCTTTTTGTTTGTACCCAAGGGTGGACATATCTTATTTTTTCATATTTTTCCATAACATTTGCTATGCAATGATTGTTAAATTAAGTATTTTTATTTTTTAGAAATTAATCAATGTAGTGTGTGAAGGAGCTGGTACTATGACTTCTGCGCCACCTCCTCAAGTTATACTTGAGTCATCATTACCAACTGATGATGATTATTGGGAAGAGAAATCAGGCAAGAAAAGGAGACCAGGTTTATCTAAGGGCCTAGTACCAGGAAAAAAAGTCCTTAAAATGTATAAAGAACAAAAAATTAAAGATAACACTGTCAAGAAACTATAAAAAGGTGTTTCGCTTTTTTCCTTTGATATGAATTATTTCTTTATATATTTTATTTTATTGATTACTATAAACATTCTTTATATAAATCAAATATAAAAAACCAACATTGTGGAAACAAAAAAAATGTTTTTTGAATCACTAGTATCTTGTGGACAAGTATTATTATTATGTTAATAAAAAAAAATATTATTAGTACGAAATTACAAATACACAAAAAATGTTTGATAGTTCATTATTTTATCATAACTTTATAATTTCATCCAACTTATGGAACACTTAATTCATGAAAATGAGTTTACGGGTTTTTGTGATAATATGGGTATCCACAATATTACTGTATGGGACATTTAAAATAGTCCTTAAAATAAATCTTCAATATTTATTATTATATTATATTTAAGAGTGTGTGATTAATAAAACAAAACTATTTAGAAAAAGGATAAAAATTAAAACTATGTTTCAGGCGCACATTATCTTTATTCAAGAATGAGTGCTAAGAGGTACAAAACATGCAATTTTGAGATTTTGTCCGAAAACTAAGGTTGCACAAAAATAATTTCCGTCTAAAAATATCATAGCATTGAACTTACTATGTAAGCTTCAGTACATTTATTTGCATTACAATTGTTATCTTATTGAATGCAACCTTTTAAAAATTATTTTGGTATTATTTTACCAACATTTAGCTAGTTGAGATAGCTATAATTAGAAATAACTTCATATAGCACAGCCATTAAACAATGCTACTACCTGTGACTTGCTGGATAACTCAATAAGTCCGTAGCTTCCCACCGCAGATTCCTCTGATAATTTATACTGGTGTAGACTTTCTTTGAAATATATTTCGTGAATTATCAGAAATTTCACTTATAAGTACATAGCTATTATGAAACTTACAATTTCTATAGAAAAAAAAAATGTTTGTGTGTGTTCATCATTCACACAAAGCCCACTACTCTACAACGTAAGTAAATATTGTTTTACGAAATTTTATGAGGACAAAGTGAGGAATCACAAAGTCACGACACAACATCAAGATAGTTATAATTCCATGTGTAATATTTAATTTAACATTTTTATAATTAAAATATAGCCTATTACAAATGCCTCGTCACGATTTCTTATATACGTCACTAAGTAAATCTAAGCATGCGGCGATCATTAATTTATAATAATAATAACATTGCAATCTATTAAGTACTACATAAGTAAACATATATCAATACTCAATACTGTATGAATATATAAAAGGCACAAACAATATTAACATTAACCATTTTATTGGTGTATTTCAATAGACTCGTGTGTTCTATATGAAAAATATTAAGTTAAGAAATACTATAAAAATAGTTAGTTGCTCTATTTGGCGACATCTTTATTTAAATAAATACAGAGCTCAAGTGTGAAATTGGAGATCGCTCACGCCCCTAATATAATTAAAGAGTCGGGTGTATGCAGAAATTGGTTACAAAATGGAATTTGATAAATCGTAAATTAAATAGAAAAGTGGTCTATCAGAAAGTGACCATTACTAGTCACACATTAGTCAAAAAAATTACGGTGACTTACATGATTTCAAAACAATATTTCCGTTACATAATGCCTTTTGTCTTTAATCCATATAAAATAAATAATTTTATTTGTAATCGTTTAAAACTAATAACATTGATTTTAATAAATATTGAATTTACCACTTTTATATTTAACAAACAAAATATAGAACGTTACACACAGGCATTGTTTACAGTTTATACTTTAAGGGCTTCTTTCTTGGGTATGTTGGGGGAGCGCGGCATGGCGTGGTGCGGGTGGTGCGCGTGGTGCGGCGCGCGCGGGCGACACGCGGCCGCCATCTTGACGCCGGCGTGCGCGTTCACCTCACCTCCGTGACCGTTCAACTTTTCAGCGTGACCATTTATCTTATTGGAGTGACCGTTCATTTTCTCACTATGGCCGTTACTTATACATTTTACTGGCCCTGACAAACGAAAACAGACGATATATACGACGTGAGAGAGTTAACGCACCGGACTCTGGCGTAATCGTGTTAGTCGCTAGAATAAACTACAGTGTTAATCCGAAATTCTTGACGAGATTAGTCGCTACTGCTGGTAGTATCAGTTGTAACTATATCAGAGTACGAATGTCCCAGAATGACGGCTTTCGCATCTGGAAAGTTATTTTATTTTTAATCCTCGAGGAATGTGTCCCGGCAACGGGTCTACGGGTAGGAGCTTGTAACATTTACACACGGATGAGTGCAGAACATCGGTGTGACACTAACACAACACTAACACAAACTAAAATAATACAACTAATCATAATTAGCGAAATCTTCTACAAAACTAATAAGGAGAACTTGTTTAATCTAACTCTTAAACACAATTACGCCAGTCGTACAGAACAGTAAACAATAAAACATACATGCACAAAGACAGAGGGAAATTAAATTTGTGGTGAAAATTTTCATAGTAATTTAGCATTTACAAATAGAATTTCATGCATAAGTTTTTAATTTAGAAATAGTATATATGTATCAGTTCTTCTAAAATTTCGGGGCAACAATAATTCTTCTTTAATTTTACATAAATTGGATGATCCATAAGAGACACCTCTTATGGGTCAGTCTTTTAAGAAAAGTTAGAAAGAGAGAATTTAAGTAAATTTAACCGTAAATAAAGGCTTAAGTGTGGACATGGTGGCAATGACAATATGGCTTACCGTTGTTATCTGAGCCCGCATAATACTTAGTGGAGGTCTTCCAATCTTCTTTCAAAGATAAATTGTACATAGAATACGCTGGATCACCAGTCACCTCTTTCTCAATAGCTAGGAACTTTGGCAAGGAAGCTAATAATGCGTTTTGATCGTACGCGGCACTGTACGTCTCAAGCAAAACTAAGCCACGACACCTGAAACATGAAACAAAAACTTTTAAAGTATTCATATTATTAGTATTTATTTATACTATTTATGTTTTAATTACCTTAAAATTATCCCACCACCATAATAGATACTTATTACTTAACTATTAAAGGTTTAAAATAAATACCAAAATCTTGCTTTATTACGAGTCTATATTTATAAATATATATATACATACATACATATATACTGAAATATATAAAATATAAGTAGCAAGAACAATTTAAAATTTTAAAAATCACCTGGGATGCGTGGGCTGCCTGTAAATATCGAGCTGGTAGTACTGATTGTTGTGTATGAAGCAACGGCGTTTCTTAAATATCGTGAAATGGGCATCGTCGCGTTGCGGAAGCATATTCAGATAGTCCCGATGCGTTAGTTGCGTGCGAACTTCCACAGATTGTCCATTGGTCGGATGGAACTTGCGTACGGTGTGGATATACGACCAGTGGCCCTTCTGTCCGCGTTTACGCAACCTAACCTGCGCTTTGCGGAAATCACTTTGCAGGTAATTGTGAACGACGTCGAAATCTTGGAACGGCGGAAACTCTGTATCGGGGAGTAGGGGGGATTTGATGAGGAACTTCCTTTTCTTGGAGTTGACGTTGAGCCGGTCCCCGGTGTCGAGACCGACGCGTTGACACACACAAGCTATGAGGCGGTTCATCTTTTTATCGAAATCTGTGGAATTGTCGATCACATCGAAATAGGGGTGTCCTATCCACGCGGCGGCCGCGTTGTAGTCCAGCTCGCGCGCCATTTCAACGCCTTCAGAGCGACACGCGTGATCCTGAAAACAAATATATTTTTTAGCTTCACGCCTTATTTCTAATATATCAACAACATATAGAATTCATAGTTAAAATTTTTTCCGCCCAAATTAAAGACATTGCGTGTTGGTTGGCGGAACTCAACGCAGCTTGTATTAGATACAAATTTGTGTCAGTGGCTAGTAACATAAGGTAAAGTGAATAATTGTAGACACTCCATTCCCCATAGAACTCGGCGGAAAGTGGGGAACGGAGAGTCTTAACCCTAGGTTCTCTCTACCTACCCTACTGTATACGGGATACAGCGTGACGCTGATTTTGATTTTTAAATAATTGTAATCCTATGTTATGTACAAATATATAAATCCCTAAGTAAGTATTATAATATATATATTTCTATTATGATAATTGCTTCAGTTATCTTCATATCTGCTAAACTTATTACATTGTTTTCCCAACATTATGACTATATTGTTTTATCAATTGTTTATTACTCAAGATAAAAAAAACCAAATCTCAAAAATTATAAAAATAATATTCAAAGCATCAATCATTCGTTGACTGTCACGTGTCCGATAATATAATAATACTAGAGGGCGTGCGCGGCTTCGCCCGCTTATTAGGAGTGAATTCTAAAAAAACCACGAAACACGTGTTCAATAAAACATTTTTAACAGTATGAATTGAAATTTTTATAAAAATCGGTGGCAATTTAAAGATTTTTCCATATAAACTTTCAACCCCTTATTTGAACCCTTAGGGGGTGAATTCATAAAAATCATGAAACACGTATTCAATGAAATATTTTTAAGAGTCTGAATTTCAAATTTTATAAAAATCGGTACAGATAAAAATTTTTTTCCATACAAACTTTCAACACCTATTTCATCCCTTTAGGGTTAACATTTTTCAAATTCCCTTCTTAGTGGATGTCCAGAATATGAAAATAAACATCTGCCCAAATTTCACGTTTCTACCATTAGCGGTTACGGCTCTGCGTGCGTCTTACCTCAGTCAGTCAGCACAAGTCCTTTTATATATATAGATTGTATGTTGGATTGGCATTCGGCCAGTGCGTCGAGTGAGTTGCTAGATAGTACTAAGCCCTATAAATATATCCATCTTCGCGATAAAGATATAATATCTTTTAATAAACAGACAAAAACCAGATCGGGGTTATGACATACTTCATTTTTGAACTATTCTTAAAGTTGTTATTTTGTTTTTATTAATCTTATCTTTACCGTGTTAAAAGTACGCATTTCTCATAATTTATATGTTACACAAACAAAATTTCAGCTTCACGCTGTATACCGCGCACAGAAGGGTAGGCAGAGGAAACCTTAAGACACTCCGTTTCCCATTTACCGCCAATTTCTAAATGCATTGCGTGTTACGTGGCGGAACTCAACGCCGCGTTTTGTCTCGGCACCAGAGCGAAGAAATGAAAATATAAATCTAAATAAATATTTCATTTCTTCGAGTGGGGATCGAACCCACAACCAGTTGATTTTACAGTCACATTTTGCGCCACGACTGGCCTCCAAACATACAACTATTTATATACAAATAATAAGAAAATACTATCCCATTATTTTCCACTGTCTATCGAAAGTTTTCCAATATTTTAAATACAAAGACAAAAATAGAATCCACTATCACCTACTTACTACATTCAAAAAATCTTATCATAATCATATTAATAATAATACGTTTCCCATTTCCTTTCAATATAAATATAGTACTGTCAATTATATAAATGCCAAGATAGCAATCACCGTACGCCATTAATGGAGATATAATCGTATAGCTTAGTCACGTTATAAATCATGAGTAAATTAAGAAAACAATGTTTCCTGAATGTATTTATACTATGTATATTTTATATTAAAACGGTGGTGGTTAATATTTAATAATTTTACCGTGTGAGTATTAGTCATTGTCAGTTTTTTATTATCTATAATTACTATAAAAAATGGTGATTTATTTCGGAAATGATTGATGGCACAAGAAATTGTGCGATACTAAAGCGTCAGCCATACAGCCATAAAACGTTTAAATTCTCGATCATGGGAATGGTCATATAAAAACTATTATAATAACAACACACAATGTGTTTGAAATTCGTCAAAAGATGGAATAAGGAGTGTAAGACACTCCCTATCCCTATTTGACGAATGACTTGATTTTTTTCTACAAAAACTACTAAATGCGGAAAATGCAGAATAAATAATAATTATAAATAAAACCTTTTAGTACATTTCAAAATTTGAACGTAAGCCAATTAGATGTCAGCGGTGTAACTTTGAGGCGTCGATTTAATGCATCACTAGACTTAGGAATAATTGGTGACGGACATTTGAATTGTCAAAACAAAATGTCTATTAGTAAGAGTTTAAAATTCCAAACTATAATATTATTTCCTTATCATTATACATGTAAAGCGGTTTATAAAACATGATCTGAAACCACTTCTCAGGTCAATTCTAATCTGCTTCTTAATTTAATTGCTTTATAGAGAAGGTGAAAACACGTCGCTGAGTTCTTCATTTTCCAAATAAAATAAACGTATAAAAATATTAAATATAACATTTAAAAACATATAGATAATTAAAAGATTTATGTATATATTTTAAATTATATATATGTTTTTATATATTAGACATGTTCACATTAATAGTATTGTAGTGTATTTATATAACATTTCATAACATTTTAATACAACGGCTATAATCCTAACATCTGGTCATTATAAAACTAAACATAAGCTATATTAATAAGCTTGCCAAAAACACTTAAACATTTCAAATTATATATAATACATTCTTAACATAAAATTGTAATAAGAAAATCCACTAATAATATAAATGTGAAAGTCTGTGAGTACGGATGTTTGTTCTACTTTCACGCAAAAACTACTGAACAGATTTAGATGAAACTTACAGTAACGTAGTTTATACATCAAAATAACACAAGACTACAATTTATATACACACATTTTGTATAATTTGGCTATAATAATAAGTATAGCCGTATATGAGCCGCCTTCGGGTCGCTAGTATATTACAGATTCGTTTTATTTAGCCTCTGCATATTTATATTTTTTACAATATGCAGAGAATTATTAACTTATAAGAAGCGATGATAGGATCTGATAAAGTGAATCAATTATCGATGGACTTTGTTTTGTCTAACTATAAATATACAAAAAAAAAAAGAGAACAGAAACGTACAAACAGTCCCCTAAAAGAAACGTAATCTTTTTAAATTAAGATTGCTATCAATTTGTATATAAGAAAAGATAATTTGTTCCACTTCCTATGTTATTTTTATAAATGACGACTATGCGATACAGATAAGGAATAAATATATAATGTATATATTATACAAAAGATGAAACCAAGTAGGTAAGAAGAGCTAACGTATGATAAGTGAGAAATGCGTCATGCAATCCTACGTAGCGTCTTTGTGTAGTTATGGAATAGGTACTTATTTTGTTT
This sequence comes from Heliconius erato x Heliconius himera, assembly GCA_013421005.1. Lineage (NCBI taxonomy): Eukaryota > Metazoa > Arthropoda > Insecta > Lepidoptera > Nymphalidae > Heliconius > Heliconius erato x Heliconius himera. The sequence goes on along the minus strand of JAATLQ010036725.1, from coordinate 23,473 downwards.
ATATAAGACAGTTTAAGGATTATCGTTTATAGTTTTTTTTTTAATATAAATTGTAAAAAAATATATTGTTTATTACAATAATGAAAACCACATTATGGCAAATGAGGTAAGGTTTATGTTTTGTTATTTCCTATAATAACTTTATTTTCTTATAATTTATTGCGGAATTTTCTTATGACTTATGTAATAACATGATACACCTGAAATTTCTATGCTATTTTATTGCGTACTACCAAAAATCGAGATTTCTTCTCTTACTAAACCGTCATTAAAAGTTCTAGTTAAATTTAATGTTATTTAAAAGAGCCTTTTCAGAAAGTTCTATTTACAATATCAAGTTAAAAATTACTAATTCAAGGAAATTTATTTTTTGTAGTATAAGATAAAAAGTGGCATGGCAAGTATAATAGAACTATGAACTATTTATTCAAAAAAACACGCTTAGGTTGTGGTTGCAAATTAGCTATTTATATACAAACACACACTATACGTAGGTATAGGATACACATAGGTTTTTCCCAATCTAGAGTTAAACTGTAAAAGTCATTTCCGTCATACAATAAATATTTAAATTAAGGAAACGTATATTTATATTTAATGCTGTTATTAATTTGTAAGAATATTTAGCTAGCCTTAAGAGTATTTAAGTAACGAAACAAATTCATCAAAAAAGGAAATATTAAAATGAATACTCACTTCAGTAGAGTAAAAGTCTTCAGCTCCATTCGCAGCGGACACCATATGCACGATGTGATTGTATCTATTGTCGCGCAACTCAACGCTGTTCCAGTTGTTTGCGATCAGCATCGCCTCCCATTTCTCCTTGGATATAACTAGAATTTAAAAGAACAAACTTTGATATAGGATAAAAATATATTAACTTAGCCATTGTTTGAAAATCGCTGCTTTTAAGGAAAATATTTCACTTTTTGCTAATATGACAATAAAACTTATTTACGTTACATCTAAAATATCGTATTACTAGATAAGTAAATTTACTAGGAACATTTTAATTCTGCCACAAAAACCCATGACTAACTAACCTATGTTTAAAAATAGAACATTTCTTGTCGAATGTTTCGTTAAATAACAATAAAAAAAAAGTAATAAATTAATAATAATATACTCAATTTGAATGTGAATGTATTCAGACAAATAACTTACTTAATAACAAAAACACTAAGCGTTATTATACTATTCTGTAGCTGGTCTCAATTGAAACCAACGTTATGGGTAGAGCCATTTAGTTAATAGCATTTTATAATCATCTTAAAAGGCTTTTGTTCTAATGTTGAAGCTAGAAAATTTACTTGATATTAGATATTATATTTCAACTATTATATGTATTTTTGCTTTAGACTTCTTTAGACATTAGGAAGGAAGTTATTCTTCTACAATTGCAGTCACTTACAAGAAACATACAATAACTGTCCATCCTGTTTGACTTCAACTAAATGTTTATAAAATATCTAAGGATGTTGTCGATGGAATGATTTGTAGTATAGCTATTCAGGTGATATATAAAAATTAATATGGCTGACTCGCAGTAGTTACATTATTTTTTAATATAATAATAAATAATATTAGATGTTCTTCAAAAATTTCATAATATAATTCTATAAATATATGAATACAAGTCTATACAGAGTTTCACAAATATTTACATTGTTGTCTTCAAAGTGGATGTTACATGTTTACAAATAACATATCAACCATATCTATGATGCAAAGACAAGTCTTTCACACATAGATATCGTTTCTATGTGTTTCACAATATATTACAATACCTTATTATAAACAAAAAAAAATATAAAACACTTTGTATACTCGTACAATTCAGTTTAAGAAACAGTCGGCTATATTTTCCATTTATTTTTGAAACGCAAAAAGCTTGAGGCCAGTCGTGGCGCAGTGGCACGAAGTGTGACTGTAAAGCTGACTGGTTGTGGGGCCCCACTCGAGGAGATTAAATATTTACTTAAATTTATATTTCTATTTCTTCGTTCCAGTGTCGAGGCAAAAAGCGCGGCGTTGAGTTCTGCCACTCAACACACAATTCCTCCAGAATTCGGCAGAAAGGGGGGAAGGGCGTGTCTTAACACAAGGTTCCCTCTGGGTCAGGTGCGGGATACAGCGTGAAGCTGATTAATTTTGATTTAAAAAGTTTGAGAATTGTATGTATAGATAAACTCACATGCACTAGCGTCCATGGCTCCTCGGTCGCATATAATGAGGCAGTTCCGTTGGCAAGTTCGCCCCAGTTCAAAGAAAGTGTTCTCTATTTGAATCATGGTCTTCAGCAAGTTCTCCTGGAACTTTATCGCTGCAACAAAATATGTTTAAATGTAAAATTTGTTTATTAAGGTATAATCGAACCTGTAATGACGAAGCATTAAATACAATATGGACGTCTGGGCTTATAATAATAAATACAATAATATACTGTTTTAATGCGGAGTAAGCTACGTAGAAGGATTTGTTATTCACTTACAGCTTTCCGATTATTTAAGACGACAATGACTTGTTAAAAAATTGAACCCAGTACCCGCCTGCCTTTTGATATATCAGCCAAGAAAATCGCAAATAATTTCCATATTTACTTCCAATTGAGTTGGGATCGAACCCACAATATACGTATACATATATAGCGAAAATCAACACTTGGCAAGAGTAGGTACTTATACTGTATTTGTATTATAAATTTAAGCAAATATGCTGCATTATAAATATGTATTAAGTATACTGCATTAATATACATAAGTACGAGTATGATATAAGATGGACACAGAATTGCACCATATTAAGCGATCCACCAGCAGAGCACTAAAACTAATCTACTCAGCTAGAATAATGAAGCTTGAGACCAGTCGTGGCGCAGTGGCACGAGGTGTGACTGTAAAACCGACTGGTTGTGGGTTCGATCCCCACTTGAGGAGATGAAATATTTCCGTAAATTTATATTTCCATTTCTTCGCTCGGCGTTGAGTTCTGCCACTCAACACGCAATGCCTCCAGAATTCGGCAAAAAGTGGGAAACGGAGTGTCTTAACACTAGGTTCCCTCTGCCTACCCTGCTGTGTGCGGGATACAGCGTGAGGCTGATTTATTTATTTAGATTTTTAGAATAATGAACTAAATTTATTTTTCTAATATCTTCCGACTTGGAGCAAAGCCAATATAGATTTTAATTAGTAATATATTTTTATCCTGAAAGGTTCTTATGTTCATTCAAAACTGACGCAGTTGTATAAAAGAATATATTAAAATAAATCAAATAAAAAAAAAATTGCAAATAGCAAATCAATTTTATACAACATACATCGAACCTCTTTTTGATATTACTCTCATTTATAAATACGAAATAATGAATAAATATAACTTATATAACTTTAATAATAAAAAAAACGTTGTCAGCCTTTAATATTTAATTTATAATATTATTTCTATACATAAGATATGTATTCAGAGTCTTCGACTGCAAAATTAATTATTCTCTGCACACGAGACAAAGGTCGAAGATGACAGAAGTATTTCGCGTCCCAAATAAAATCTAGACAACGTTTCTTTTAGCGCAGACACTAATAGTTAAGTATATTAGTGACATTACTTTTTATTATCTCTTAATTAACATAAAAAGTATACATATAATATGCACTTAAAACTTTTAATCTTTGAATAAATTAAATATTTCATTTTGAATGTGGTTTTCAAATGATTATTCATAGCTATATAACAAAAAAATAGCAAATTTAATATTATTTATCTCAATTCTAGCCTTATCCTGTTACCGTAAGTCAATACTATTATTGTTTTTGCGTCAACAATAATATCTGATTGCAGAGATTGCGTTTCAGATGTTGGAAGGCATTAAATAAAATATATTTTTTATTAAATACTAAACTTAACTTACTCTTTACTGTGAATCTGGTTTATTTATAGATCGGTTATTATATTAAACACAAATTGTCATAGACACCGCGTACCTAGTGCGTAGTGACCATGGCGTCACTACTTCAATTTTATTTTCGGTGTGCCAATGGCCACAGTACAAAGTCTGCATATAATTCATTTGACGCATTTTTTTTGGGTTTGAGGAAGGAAATCTTTGTCACCACGGAAACTAGGACAGGCAAAAAATAAATTGAAATGAAACTGCTAAATGTATAAAAACCTAGCCCAAAATCTGGTGAGAACAATCACGGCCATCGCAAGTTTGCAAAATATTTGACATTTTTTGTAAAAATATTAATCATTGCCTACATAAATAAATATATCTGAATAGAATATTACATTAATAAAATTGTGAAGTATTAAATGTTATATATAAATAAAATTTAACAAGTTCATTGCCTGCTCCATATTTCGAATAACTTTCTATTAATTAATTTTACCTTAGTAGACTAGAGTAGCCGTACATTAGATTTTAATTCATTTCACTACGACCTTCGTAAACATTTGCTTCCCATCACTATGAGTAAACGTAATAAAACCGCCACTAAACCAGTTTTACGGCTTCTTCTATTGTTATAACAGCTTGTGGCTGCTTTATGGTATGACGTATACGCTTTTATTGGTATAAATTATGAAAATCATGCTAAATAATATATTACAGATGTACTTATTACGTCTAAATTGAGAGCTAAGGGCCTCTTGTTATATCAATTTAATTAATTTCGACGAGGTTATCAACTATTATATAACCAAATAATTTTAACGTTTATGAAATAATGTCGACAGTATTATTTGAAGCCGATTGGAGAAACCGGAGTATGTCTATACTGAACGCAGTGGTTTTTGGTCAAAACGAGAGCAGACAGCGTGGCGTTGGGTATTGCAACCTAGGCGAGTAAAACCGGATTATCATTTCATTTTCTCTGGATAACAAAAACAATTAATTAGAAATAATAAAGATTATATTATTATTTTTTTACATTTTTAAAATGTTATTCCAAAATTAGAAAATACTTTTTAAAAGTGTTAACGTAGCGGGATTTGAACCCGCGCCTCTTAGAATATGGATGATAATTTTGTACCACAACAGTTTAATGCCACATACCACACAAACCTTTCAAAATAAAAATATTTTCTCTTTTAAATTTTTTTTAGAAAAAAACAGGCATAGGTATTAAATGTATTTAACCTAAATCAAACTTGAGATATTAAGTACGTATAATAAATTGGAACTACCCACTGACTCATAAATATTTTCCCCTTAATATACTGTATAACATAAAAATCAACACGGCTGTGTGTATGCGTATATTGTAATTTAGTCACGGCTGACAGCGAACGATAAGAATGGTTAGCCGTGAACTTGATAAGACACCTACTATTGTTATGATTGTGGGTTTAACTCTAGCGACTAGATGATATACAGCGTTACGTAAACATTTTCTATTGCTCTTCGTTACACAAATCCTTATATATTTTCTTGATAAGGTTATCGGAAAGTAATAAAATTATCCATATTTTCTTAACAGAAGCGTATATTACTTATTCGATTCTAAGAAAACCAGAGAAAAATAATTTATTAATCTATATGTGATGTTTTAATATTTGATTTGATAGCGTCGTAGCGCAGGGCACTAACTGTAACGCAACGGTTGTAAATTCTATTAGGAGGAATGAATTATTAGATATTAATATTTTCATTTCTTCGCTCAGATACTAATGCGAAAAGCGCTTATACGGGAAAAGATTTGAGGAAAGTAACAACTTCCAAACAAAGTACATTGAACTTGGTATCGATCGAACCTTTCCGATAGTAGCTCATTACTTATTATAATTTAATTCCGTTAGGTCAAAGACATTACTTTCAAATCAAGGACGAGACGTTGTCAAAGTTTGAAGAGATTACCGTTCAATAAAAAAATCATTAAGAGTCTATAAGCTAAGATTAGATTACAGAGAATGATACGAAGAGGATTGTAGCGTAGTTTTTTATTATTTATATACAAATAATACGGTAGAAAGAACAATAGTTTAGTTATTTAACGTAATAAAAACTGATAAGTTAGTTATACTGAATTCAGTTTTCTTATTGCATGAAATTTAATAAATTTGGCCCTTGCTTACGTGACTTCTTTCATTCTTTTTTTTCAGCTTCACGCTGAATCCTGCACACAGCAAGGTAGGCAGAGGGAACCTAGTGTTAAGACACTCCGTTCTCCACTTTGTGCCTCTGCGCCACGACTGGCCTCTCTTCTTTCATATATTAACTCATTTAATCACAGTATTGTTTGGAAAGATGACATTCGTTTTGGGCGTTAATTATTTATCAGTGACTATTATCAAGTACGTAACTGGTTAAATCCAACACAAAAAAAGAGAATACGCGGAATATTATGGATAGGTCACGCATGTTATCAGCTAACAAGAATGAACAAACATATACATTCTAGTACGCTGCCTGCTTGAAGATTCCAAACTTTTTTAAAATAAATATTTTTCAATGCATCTCTTGCGGTGTTGGTCTTATTTGCACAGACAATTCTTGTGAGTTCAATTCCCCGTGGACGAAATTTTCATATTTAAAAATAATCTTACATCGTAAATCTGGCAATCAGGTCGGATCTAACGCCACCGAAAAAACGGTTTCAAAAAATACGCGAAGAAGTGGACTGTATTACCAATGTAGTATGTGCTAATTTTATCACACGAGAGATGGAGGCGGGACTTTTACATATATGAATCCTAGAGTATAAACTAGACTGAATCTCTTACAACGAAGTACGTCATGTCATTCATTAATTTGTTTATTGTTTACAAGAAACATTTTTCACCAATACTTGAGACAGCAAAGTGAAGTATCATTTCACTTATCGCCGTTTAAAAATATCGCTGACGTCATTTCCTTTCTTCCTTTGAAATAACTGAACAAATATAATTTCAGCGAAGCAATTTGGAAAAATGTACTTTTCTTTTAATTTACATATCGCGTGACTCCGTTATAGGTTTCTTCTTGTCTTTCATTTTCTATTGTTAAAGGACAAATTACAGAACAGTAAAAAGTCAAAGTTGAATTACTGAAATATGTTTATCGTTTAAATTCGTACCAAATTTTGGTATTTCGTGTCTGATGCTATAAATTATAAAAAAAAATGTAAATTAAAAACATATATATTACGAAGGTACATATTTTATATCTCAATATATCTTTTGTAATTATCTGAGAATCTAGTATATGTATATACCTCGCCGGTTGGAGATTCTACAACATTAAAAATAGATAAAAAGCCGCTATTTTACTATTTTAACATCATTGAAATTTCTTTTAGTAAAATTATTGGCAATGCTTAAGTGGACATTGACCACGTCTTGTCATAAGAACATGACGTTTGCTAGAAAGATCTATATTATGACATAACCAGCGTTCAATTCTTGCAATAATAGCTTTTAATTTATTTCTTAAAATACCCAATAAAACGTGTAATATTTAAACTTCATCGATTGAAATATAAAAGTAAAATATATTTTTAAAACTATTCTAAATAAAACTTACAAAACTAGCAATTATGACCATTAATTAAAAAAAAAAAAGGTTAAAGAACTTTTATCTATTCTCATCGAAACGTGCCTAATGATGATGAGCGGATGACAGTATTAATGAGGGCCAAAACAATATGTTATCAGGTAGTGTCGTCGCGTATAAGTGTGTTAGCTCTAATCGATTTCCCATTTAGCGAGACTACGGACACTCACCAGAGTCACCTTGCCTCGCCTGGGCCAGGGCGGCGGCGGTGCACCTTTTGCAGTGACCCCGACATTTATCGTCGGTGACAACTATTGGTCTTTTTGCTATAACAACGTAATCTTGCGTCACACCGATACAAATACCGTCACGTCATAGACTTGATCTATATTTGAACAATTGTATTGCAATGTGAAATTATTGTATAAAGAAATAAGGACAAGGCTGCCCATAAGTATAACAAAATATAATTTGCTATACTGTTATCTAGGTTATTATTTTTATAGTCATTTAAACAAACAAATTAAAACAGATACATAAAACAGACATATGCTATAAGTATACCTAAAAACTATAGAGCAATATTTATTACATAGCTAGCACGACTGACGTAACTTCAATGTACTTTTCATCAAAACAGTTGGCTTTTATCATGTGTATATAAATTATTAGGAATGTTTTATAAACGATTTTTTTTTTTCAACTTACACTGTAACCATTATATAGCAGGGTAGGCAGAAGGGACCTAGTGTTAAGACACTTTGTTCTCCATTTTCCACCGAATAATGAGGCGTGTTAAGTGGCGGAACTCATTTACACATACGCTGCGTTTGTTTTGTCAGACCGAAGAAATTACAATATAAACAAATAATTATTAATTTCCCGGAATGGGAATGGAATCAAACCCACAACTGTCGCGTTAACAGTCACACGCTTGTTCGTTGCATCACAATGATAGTCATACATTTAATGATCAAGGAAATTAAACACCGGCTGAAATTGGACGACGACGATACAGAAACGGAAAAATCAAGTTATAGTCAGTTCATTCGAGTAACTTCCGATACGATGATAGGTGTTTTTGTAATTGAAATATTGCTATTATGTGACTGGTCAATTTCTCACCTCGGTGACCACCTAGCGGTAATTATTAACACACGATTCTAAGACACTCCGTATTTACTTTAAATCTAATTGAAATTGAGTAATTACGAAAATATTTTTTTAGTATGAGTATCATAGTCTAAAGTCTTTAGGCTGCCTAAGCAGCTTCTGTTATTTACGAATCGCGATGATTTGTTTTGAAATTAGCATAACAAAGTATCTCAATCATACCCAGCCAGCCAGTGTTTGTGTATTTTATGTGCTAAAACTATTTTCAAGCGCGCCATGAACGTGACCGTGAGGCGATCGCCGATTGCGTCAAAGAACAGCTCGTGTGGCCAACCGTGAAGCCCCATAAGAATACCTTCTATATATATTATTATCAATATCTATTTATAAACAATGTAGATACGAAATATATAAATTCAATGGGATACACGTAACCGTCCTTGCATACAATGGATTGGACAGGTTTCAGAGATTATTACGAGACTGGCAAAGTACTTAGTTAAATAGCTCGTGTGGTTATTGAATTAAGACTTTTTTTACAGCTTCACACTGTATCCCGCACATACCAGGATAGGCAGACGGAACCTAGTGTAAGACACTCCGTTCCCCCATTTCCCGAATTCTGGAGGCAACGCGTGTTGAGTGGGGATCTAAACGTCGATAGACCAGAGGGAAAAAAATAATATATAAATTTAAATAAATGTTTCATTTCCTCAAGTGGCGACCGAACCCACAACCAGACGCGTTTACACACACCCCTGCGCCACGACTGGCCTCCTTATTTTAGATTTTAAAAAAATTAAAGTTGACGTTATTTAAGTTTTGATACGACAACGAGACAGTTAGTAAATATATTTCCAACTATATTTAGACAATATATAGTGCGTAACGAGAAGAAGCAACGGTATATCTAGATTCAATAAGAAAACGTGAAAAATAAAGAGAAAGGAGGACGAACTTCGTATGCAACTAAGATTGTATGCCAAATGCAATAACAATTGACATTGTCTTTTTAATCACATTTTAAATAGACGTCACGTTTTAGTACATTGCCATTAATAGTCACGTAAAAAAAGCAAACACTACATTTTAAATTTTACAGTCAACATACAAAGTATTCGTTTAATTTTAGAAATTAGGAAATATCCAAATATTAAGTTGTAACATCGTAAATAAATTTAAGGCTATCTCACCACAATTTGATATAAATTATAACATTTTAATATGTTTTTAGTAATACTATTTTAAAATTGTAATATTGGTAGCCAAAACGGCGTTGAGTTCTGCCACACAACACGCAATGCCTCCAGAATTCGGCAGAAAGTGGGGAACAGAGTGTCGTAACACTAGGTTCCCTCTGCCTACCCTGCTGTGTGCGGGATACAGCGTGAAGCTGATAACCAAAGTATCTATATCTAATATCAAAACGTAGCAAACGATCTTTTTTTTTTTATTACCAATCATTTTGCAAAGTTTAACATAATAATAAAATTAAATAGTATTGCAAAGACATCGCCGGCTCATCCTGGCGTACTCACGGCATGACTATAAAAAGATACACGCAACGATAAAGCTTCATTAGTTAGCAGTAACAGAAAGCTACTGAAACGAAAATAAACGTTGCACGTGACGCAGCGGACCGGGGCATAGGCTCGCAAATAGTGACGACAAATATAATATAATCTATATGATTTATATAAGAAATCAAACATAATTGATATTGAAACTCCCCTATAATATTGATGAAAATTATATTATTTATCTGTCTCCACTGTAATATTATAAATGTGAAGACAGGTTGAACTGGGGAACTTTTTTGACTAATAAAAAGTTTTATTTATATCGGGAATTGGATATTAAAATCCGTTGGTGTAACCCGTTATACTTTCAGCCATCGGTACCTCGGACACTCAGCATGTATTTACACATGCATACTAAGCTAGCGTAATAAAACAAGTTTCAGTTATTTCCATTTGATGTTGTTTAAGAGCTACTTATTAAGACAACTCATCAAATACCATGACAAACTATCATGCTTATAAAGCAGAACATATTACAGTACGTTCAACAAGTCGTGGCCGCTCTGACTTTACTTGTAAATGGCTGCGCAATTTAATTTTAGGATTTTACTTAATTTTTATATATTTTTACTAAGTGAGCAATGCGCAAAAAATCTGCAAAACTAACTTCAGGGCCACGACTCGTTGAACGTACTATACGAAGGAAATAATTATAAGATACTTTACTCAATATTATTTTATTTCTACATCGCCGCTTTACATAACACGTAATACTGTTTAGACATGTATAGAGTAGAGGTAATTTATCGAAAATCTATTCGCCAAGAGAACGACTCCTACACCTATATCTATTCGAACTTGGCAGTGAAAAACCTTATTGACCTACCTTACGCGATCTAAATGGATAATTTGATGGGCGTGTCTAAAACATGTTTGAACACTGTTTTTTTTTAATTTGCTTAATCATTATATTATATAAGTATAAATACTCAATGGTTATATAAAACAAAAAGTGGCGTATAATTTTGTGCGTATGTGCAAAATTCACAAACTTATCAAATGGAGATATTTATTAAAAAGTCTAAGACGGCGACTAAAAATGTTTTATACATATTTATACTTAATTATAAATTGTAATAAAAATACTATAAACCATAGCCAATTTGACGCTCATTAGCTCAAAATAAATAAAGGCAATAAATTTTCATTGTTATGCAACTGAAGAAAATTTATAGCTATATAGCTATCATATTAATTCAATTATTTATATAAATAATTGGATTGAAATAGAATTTATACCTAACCTTCACATTGCTATATAGAATAAAGAAAAATAAACAAAAACTATTCCTGCGGCGCAGAGGCGTGTGAATTCTGATGATTGTATTGTTGGCAAGCTCCATTGGGATCATTCTATGTCTACAGCAATGTCATTTACCTACCTCCCTTATGATAATATGTCACTTGGAAATGTTTAATTTTAAATAATTTAGATTATTTTTGTTTGTAGTTAAACAATTATTTTTGTTATTAAATTTCCATTTGTATTAAAAGATATATTGATTTAAAAAAATTGCTTACCTTCATCTGGGCTGAGATCTGCAAACTTGATGCCACCACTGTAATAAAAAAAAGACAATGATCTTATTGATCAAATTACTTATAATGTAGTTGAAAAAAGAAATAGAAAACTATCTCATATAAGAGCTATCTTGAATATTTAAAACTGTCTCATATAAGAGCTAATTTGAACAAATTCAATTTTTATTTTTATAATTATTGAGATATAAAATACTAGACTATTAATAACTGACAATAGAATATATCAGTCTAAGATTAAATTATGATGATAATAATAATTAAATATTGTGAAAAATAAATTTAATTCTTCAATACTATTAACAATTACTGTATGAGACACAACACACAAAATTTATTTAATTAGTAGCAAAATGAATTATTATCTTATAATTAATCTAAATCATGTTTTTTTGAAATGATTGATATGCAACCAACACTAGTGAGTGTGTTAGCTGCATTTCATACCTTAATAGGACGGTAGCCGTTTCCGGCACCCGGAACACCTGTAAATAAACACAATGTGGAACAATGTTTTATTGGATCTCCTTTCGGAGACACCATACCAAATATGCACCACAAAGAACTCATGTTTCGAAATACAATTTAAAAATATTAATAGGTTACAAGTGTAAATAATTTCCCATTAGACATTTTTTTTTTTCGAAATTAAATATAATAAATATAATATTTAAAACTTTACCTGATTATTTCACAATTAAAAAAGATAAAGGGAAATGTTCCTTTCAAGTATCTGTTTTAATTAAAATTGAGCATTTCAATTTGATAAACAAAAAATAATATTTACCTTCCATCCCAAGTTTTCGAAGAATGTGCTAAGTCGGGATTGTCCCGTAGTTTTTCCGCCGCAAGGCCCTGGTTAGGTTAAAAAGTGTAAAATTATGTACAATATGAAATGGTGCCAAGTCTCCACGTGCAAAACGTTTATTATTATTATTGTATTTCAATTTCTGTACAATATGTGTAAAAAGCTTTTGTATTTTCTGAACAGAAATGAAGATTAAACATTGCCGTTTCTTACATTATTTATATTTCTAGCGATAATAAAATATAACTCACCTCCAGTCAGTACCAGCTTATACACAATTTTCTGGGATTGATTCGCCATTTTATTTAAACGCATTTAGACGCATAAATATAAATTAGAACTAAATTAAACTAGAAGAAGTGCAAGGAACGGGAATATCATAAAAAAGTGAAATATACGTAAGTATTATAAAGAGCCATCACAGCAAACTGCGCATCGCCCAACAGGCGCGCGAAGAAATGAAAGACGAATTGGAAATTAGAATTGAATATTCAGTCAATCGAACGAATGTTGCCAACACGAGTGACAGCATGAATGTATGGTACAGATTATAATTTACTAAGATTTATTTAACCAAATTATTGTAAATAAAAAATATACAAATTCCTTGAATTATACAGTGTTAATGTATTTATAATAACAAATATAACTATTTTGCTTAAATTTATTTTGTAGAAATTGGCACGAACTTTTAAAAAAAAATAATCGCAACCTCAAAAGCAAAATAATAACAATAGTACCGAACTATCTGCAATCTCGGCTGCGATAATTACTTACGCCCTGACTGATATCTTCTCTTTTTTCCGTCATCCGCGTCAGAGCTGCAAACTATACTTGAAGACCTAAGCAAAACCAGCCTTGACGTTGGACTAAAAATTAGTATGTCAAATACCAACAAAGTACAGCAAAAGGTGACCGTAGGTTCAGAGGAGATGCAATATGTCCGGTCTATGTACCTGGGTCAAATAGTTTCCTTTCTGTTCCGATAACACAAAAAAGTCCAAAGACGAATATTCGAATAAAAAATGCCTGGAGGAGCTATTGGTCTATGGATGACCTCATGAAAGGAGACCTTCCTCTGCGATATAAAAGACGACTGATCGATAGGTACATCCTCCCAGTGCTCACTTATGGTGCCCAGACATGTTCTTTGACAAATTCACAGAAGTCCGCCCTCTAGGTTTACCAACGTGCGACGGAACGCAGCATCTTAGATGTCAAATTAATGGATAAAATCCAAAACACCGAACTTCGCTCTCGCACAAAAATCGCTGACATGAGTATTAAAGCCGCTACGCTGAAACGGCTCCGAGCCGGATACGCCTGCCGTACCTAAAGAGTTTTGGGCGAAATCTTCTACCAACTGGATTCCGACGACCTAGACTGTTACAAGCATAAGTGGTAGAAATGGAGAGACGCGTTTTCCCAACCATGAGACTGAGAAAGAAAAAAGAAAGAAATATTGTTTTTGTAGGAAATTGCCCCTAATGATTTTTTTCATATTCTAATATCTTAAATTGAGAGCCGGGTACAATATAAGTATTTAACGTTACGTAACGCTACGTGTCTATCTCAAGAAAGTTAAAATTAAAAATATGAATCTGGTTATGAGCCAGATTATTTTTTTTATTTCAATGTTTGTAGATTTTTAAACTTATGTTGTCACAGAATTCCGAAATTAATAGTTATAGTATTTATATATATATATATATATATATATATATATATATATATATATATATATATATATATATATATATATATATATATATATATATATATTCACATTTTTAGCTGTAGGAACTGATACAATTTATGCATTGCAACTTGTGAGCTTTTCACTGTTAAACTTATTGTATCACTGTAATAAAGACTAAGCAGTTAAATACTGCAACCGACAATTTCAAAACTCAGACGCAGACTTCTTTACCTCTATCCACTCTTTAAATATAAACATACAGTTAATGGCGTAATATCTTGAAATTGTAGTAAAGCATTCACCATGAAATAGAAACTTGGCCTTACATTGACATTATGCCTAAGCAAGACATTTTTTATTGCAGTCGAAAGTATTATTATTTATTTGTCTAGTAAATATTATACTTTCAAGATTCGATCATAGTATTTGGGTTCCAGGTTAAGTTTAATTTCTAAGTAAGAAAAAATATTTATATATTTTTCGCTTTCTACCTTTTATAAAGCAACACGGGTCGCCGGTAGATCATGTCCACAGAACCCAAAGGGCATCATCATGTCGCTATGCTAGGCCAGAAATCTCCCTTCGGGTATGTGTTTTGTGATCTAGGTTATACAGCCACAGGTCACAGATCACCAATTAGTAATTAACTAATTTACACTATACTTAACTACTTAGCATTTACAATAAAATCGTAACTAATCGGTGCCTGTACATGGAAGATACATTATAAAAAAATATATTAGGGGTATTAACAATATAATTGAACCAAAAACAATGGTTTTCAAAACTTTTGTCGAAGTTAATCTTTAAAACGGTTTAAGCGGACAAAATCAAGTTTGCTCTATAGTGTTTTGGCAAGCAATTAAATTTAAAATTTTATTTTATTTCAATGAGTCCATAAATAAGAAGTATATCAAATATAAAGTATTTTTAAATTACTGTAAAATAATTAATTTATTGTTATGGCTTCGCAGCAAGCAGTGTTGTTAATGTATTGAATTGATTATGTTATTAGAACACATCATCACAGATTTATTGAACTTTTTCTATTTGACTAATTTAAGTCAGCAAGTTGGTACGCTCATAAAGCACCAAATTTAATTAATTCAATCGCATTTTTTATTTTTTCATTACAAATCGAATAGATTATTTAGGCCGTGGTGGCCATAGTGTTGCAGTGGAACAGAGGACAGATTCCAAAAAAAAAACATCAATTATCAAACTACATTTTTCTAGGTGTACGACTGGCATGAAAATAAACCCTAAAATAGTTTTTAATAAATTGTTATTTTTAAAATTTACCATTTTTATTAGGTTACTCCTAATGAACTTATTTTTAATTGACAACTTTTAACACAAGTGGGAGAAATATTTTTCATGACTGAAATGTTTATATTAGAACAATCAGCACTATCAGTAAGAGGATCATGTTTCTTTTCCACTAAAATTAGCACAGCAGGAATGTGATGCCAATATTTGCCAAGACCACGGTTTCTTTTCTCAACAGTTATTGAATCACTTACGGATGTAGCTGCTTCTTCTTCAACTGAAACATTATATTACTATTATTATTTTGAATAAAGTATGAATAAGCTTCATTCGGTATAAAAAATAACAGAAATAAGATAAAAACTCTTCATGCGGGAGTCCGACTCGCACTTGACCGGTTTTTTTATATAGCTGAATGTAATATATAATTATTAAAGCTACTATTATATAAATGATTTTACCATCCACTTCTCGAATATCCATATCAATCCATCTTGTTTGTATATTAACACATATAAGTCCAATATTTAATTCCTTACAAATATATCTGCTGAGGTTTACGATTTTATTTAAATATATTAAACCTGTAAAATAATAATAATTGAATAAAAATTTGTATTACATTTGTTTCATTTTAGTAACATTCATATTTCATACCATATTTATTATTGTCTCCAAAGTGCTGTAATACAAGACTTGGTAGTGAATCTATGATTATTAATGATAAATTCTCAATATTTGAATTATGGGACTTTATGCTTTCTAAAAATCTAATTAAATCTTCCATATTCCAAATGTGTATAATTTTTATTTTTGTCATAACTAGGGCCATATCCTGAAATAAAATAAGTTGTAGAATATACATATAAAAGTAATTATGAGTATGATACTGTCAAGAAGCCAAGAGGTGCTAGTTTGAGCCTCACTAGGGGACAGGTTCATAAATCATGTAAGGCTCGAAAGCGGGAGGGGAGGTGGTGTTGGCAATAATCACAATATATCACAAAGGGGAGGAAGGGTGTAGCAAGATACTACATGTAGTATTTTGCATGGAGCTTGCTATGGACATTGAAAAGGAGGGTATCTGGTTGAGCCAAAGGCTGTTCAAAGCTAAAGTCCATGCCCCCTCCAGAAAATGTCTGTAGATATGCTAATGGTGCTTGCTATGTTAATATTATGTACATTAAATAATGTTCATGTACCATACAATTGTTTTTAATGATCACACTAAGTAGTACTTTAGTTTAAAAAATCATCATATATTGTTAAGGGAGGAGTTCAAAATGCTAAATGGGGCCGTTCAAGTATTACGTAAGCAGTTTTTTTGTAATTATTGACCCCCTCCTCCCCTATGTCATCAAAAATAAGCAATCCTCTTACCCCCTCCCCCAATGCTTACGTAAACATTGGCATATACATTTTTTTAAGGTATTTTTTATTGATATTTTATTTGTATCTACATATATAAAAGGACATGTTACCATTCACTGAGGTAAGACGCACGCACAGCCGTAACCGCTGATAGTAGAAACATGAAATTTGGACAGATTTATATTTGGAAATCCACTAAAAAGGGAATTTGAAAAATTTTAACCCTACAGAAAGAAAAATTTTTCTGCTTACGTAATTACTAGCTAGACCCCCCCACCCC
>JAATLQ010036724.1:28270-42181 GCA_013421005.1 Heliconius erato x Heliconius himera | reverse complement strand
GTTAAAACAAAGCAATTGGTAAAATTTTCAAGTAAATCGGTTCAGTAGTTTCAGAGAAAAATGCGGACAACAATATGTCGACAGACAGACAGACAGACAGACAGACAGACAAGAAATTCAAAAAAAATCTTTTTGCTTTCTATTATTCTTTTTAAGTGTCCCTCTATCCATTTCAGTCAAAATTACTAAATGTACAGACAAAATATTTTTACTGTCTTATTATATATAGAGATAGAGATAAAAGACGCAGGTTTAAAAAATAAGGGTTTATTTGTTGTATATAAAAAAAAATATATAATTTCTACCAAAAATATTTTAAACTCCTATCATAAATAAATAAACTTTGTTTTTCTCCATAAAATAAAATTAAAATTAAATCAGCTTCACGCTGTATCCCGCGCACAGCAGGGTAAGCAGAGGGAACCTAGTGTTAAGACACTCTGTTCTCCACTTTCTGCCGAAATCTGGAGGCATTGCGTATTGAGTGGTAGAACGCAACGCCGCGCTAAACCTCGACACCAGAGCGAAGAAATGGAAATATAAATTTAAGTAAATATTTCATCTCCTCGAGTGGGGATCGAACCCATTACCAGTCGGTTTTACAGTCACACTTCGTGCCGCTGGGCCACGACTGGCCTCCATAAAATAAAAAAAGCAACAAAAGCACAACCAACGCTTTATGACAGAATCACTATCCCTCGATTACGAACGACCGAACCGAGAGCGTCGGTAACGCAATTTGGGACCGACACGTTGTATTCGTTGACGAAAATTTAATATTTCCGTACATTCTCTATAACTACGAAGTGAGATTGGATGGTCAAATCTGATGTTTGATGCGTTTTAGACAAATAAATGGAATAATGGTTCTATGAAATGTATTTGGTCTATACGATAAATTGAACGTTAATGTTCAATTGAGGCCAGTCGTGGCGCAAAGGCACAAAGTGTGACTGTAAAACCGACTGGTTGTGGTTTCGATCCTCACTCGAGAAGATGAAATGCTTACTTATATTTATATTTCTATTCCTTTTTCTGGTGTAGAGGCCAAGCGCGGCGTTGAGTTCTGCCAACCAAGATGCAATGCCTCCAGAATTCGGGGAGAAAATGGGGAACGGAGTATCTTAACAATAAATTCCCTCACACACAGCAGGGTAGGCAACCCTGCTGTGTGCGGGATACAGCGTGAAGCTGATTAATTAATTTTATATTAATTGAGGCCAGTCGTGGCGCAAGGGCACAAGTGTGGCTGTAAACGCGACTAGTTGGAGGTCGACTCCACTCCAGGAAATTAAATATTTAATATTTTTATTTCTTCGGCTGAAAAATTGAAAGTCTTAACACTGCCTATCCTGATGTGTGCGAGACACGGATTTATAACACAGGAATGATAGAAAATGCACCTTTATCAAGTTGGTATTTATTTTTGTCTTATAGTTTAGTCTTTAAAAATACCAGGATTCTACATCAGTGAATCTTTAATATTAATTAGGTTTCGTCTAGATCTTGCCTAAAACTAATAGCTATAAAACAAAAAAAACTTAAATTATAATAATTTTAAAGACGTCTGAGCACAGGCAGACTGAACAGAGAATACGTTTTATATAAAAATAATTTATATTTGAAATCAATAAGCAGTAATAGCGCACTTAGCTCTAAAAACATAATTAGAACACAACAGCAATTCAGTTTATTAAACAAATAAAAGCGGCTTTCGTAGCACAGCTCGCAGGGGCACAACCGTGTTACTGTAAAAGCGACGGGAGATTTTATATTTACATAACGAGTAACGAAGAGTAGCGCGGCGTTGAATTGCGGCATATAACACGCAATACCTGAAGAATTCGTCGGAAAATGGAGAATTGAAGTGTCTTAACACAAAATTCTCTCTGCCTGGGTAGGCAGACAGCGGTGAAGCTAAAAAATAAATAAATAAATAAGCGTATCATCTAGCTTGATAAATAGATTAGAACAATTAATTGAGGAGGCATATTCAGCAATTTTTCCTTGTTTTATTTGAGATTTTACGATTTTCCGGATATTGGCATTTCAAGTTTTTCCTTTATACTAAACAAAACAAATTAAAAAGTTCGTACATACCTATACATATATTTTTATTAACCCAGAAATAAATCCATAAAGCTAAACCCAAGTAATGGTACACGATGCTTTTAGATAGGTATAGCCAGATTTTTTAATTTTGCTTTACTGGTGTATAGTAGCTTCTACCTGCGGCTTAACTAGCTTCTACCTGCGGCTTCGGCTTCGGCTCTGAATATAGTGAAGCACAACGATAGGATTACCCTATAACATTTCTGGATGAATGAGTTTTCCTATACAAAAAGAATTACAATTCGAACTAGTAGTTTCTGAGATATGAGCGTGTTCAATCAAAGCTCAGCTCATTCAGTGTAATAATCTTAATAAACTTTTTTCTTGTATATATAAGCACAAACTACTTTTAAAACAAAAAAATAATTATGAAGCGATGGCTAATATTTATTAAACAATTTAGCAAATTCATTTTCCAGCTATTTGGTCGTAAATATTTTAAAATATTTAAATTTTAACCGTTCTATCAAGACAAGGGCGGCGTCAAGTGTCACGTGATTACTAGAATTCAGGAGAAAAGAAGAAAACAAAGTACTACAAAATTTACTTTATTTACTTTAGTATATACGGGACTTTACGTATAAAACTGAAAAAAATATTAGGTATACAATATCAATAAACTAGTGATATAAATTAAATAGAGAATAATTCTGTAAGAAACTAGAATATTTAAATATTAGCTAATTTTTTTTTGCATAAATCAAAAGAAAACATAAATAAATACGTCATTTCCGAGTGCGTGTATTTTGGCATTGTACACGTTGTGCTATCAATTGGCTTTTAACTTGTATTTCGTGTAAGATACTGCTGTCGGTGTTATTTATTACCTTTGATACAATTTCATTCGAAATATTCTGTTGAATATAACGAGGAGTACTTTTTTTCAAAATTATCTGCTTTTCTGTTTACGTCAAAGCTCATATTTGGTACTTGATTTTTTGATGTGTTGAGGATTGTATGAGTTCTAGTTTGGCTCATTTCTATATATTTTTTCAGCGTCACGCTGCATCCCGCATACATCAGGGTGGACAGAGGCAATCTAGAATTAAAACACCCCGTTCCACACTTTCCACCGAACTCTGTAAGCATTGTGTGTAAGTGTAAGCGACGGAACTCAACGCAGCGCCTTGCCTCAACACCAGAACGTACATAATAAGTATTAAAAGAAATATAAATTAAACGATGTTTACTTAATATATTTCAAAACTGCTGCAGATTTATAAATGTAACCGTACTGATATATTAAGTTGAATATAAAATAACAATATTAAATTAAATTTGTTTCACGCTGTGTCCTACGCACAGCACGGTAGGTAGGGAAGGGAGGGAACCTAGTGTTAAGAAACCGTTCACCACTTTCCGCCGAATTTTTCGAGGCATTGCGTGTGAAGCTCAACGCAGAGCTTTTGCCCTGATGTCAGAGCGTAGACATGAAATAATTAATTTTCTCATATGGCTATCAAACCCACAACCGTCGCATTTAAGTCACATCCTTGTGCTCCTGTGCCGCGACGGCCTCAATCTAAATAAATCATTGCAAAAAGCAAATAAAACTGTAAGTAAATACGTCATTTACAAGTATGTGTATTTTGGCATTATACGAATTGCTTTATCAGCTGGCTTTTAACTCGCATTTCGTATAAGATAGTGATGTTGGTGTTATTTAGTACTTTTGATACAATTTCATTTAAAAAATTCTGTTAAATATAACGAGAAGTATTTTTTTTGTCCGAAATAATCAACTTTTTTGATAACGTCATTCAGATTTGGAAACGCAAGTGCAAGACTATATACAGTTAGTCTATTTTTTTTAGTTTTCTTTAAGTTTTAACCTTCCACATTAGCCCTCGTGGATCCGCCGATAGAAATACAACCTACATGAAATTAAATATAAGACAGCAGAAGAGTCCGTCGTGGTGCATGGGCACAAGCGTATGACTGGGAAATTAATTATTATTTATAAATATTTTCTATTTATTAATAGATATTATTTATTAATATTCTCTGGTGTGGTGTCAAGGCAAAGCGCGGCATTAAGTTTCGCCACTAAATACGCAATGTCTCAAACATTGGATGAATAGTGGGGAACGTAATGTTAACACTAGGTTCTCTCGGCCCTACCCCGCTATATACGGGATACAGCGTGAAGCTGAAAAAAAAAACTAAATAATATGAATATTAAATAAAAACCGCTATCGCTCCTTCCATGACCGTCACGGCAACACTATAGCCAATCGTATCACATATGACAATTTCCGCTACGCAGGAAGATGGAAGGCGGCTTACAATGTTTACTGGTGAAACTGGGACAAGACTGACATTGTATGTGAAGACCATTTCTGGTATTTCAGGTTTTATCAAGACGTTGACATATGTGTTTTGTTAAGCATCTAACCTAAATATGTTAAATATATATGAAAATCGATAATTTTGTGTTAAATCGTTTTCACTATTTTCATAAACTAAACTGAGTTTACTAACTAAACAAGTTTTGGGTTCGATTCAAAGAAACTAAATATTTAATATTTTTATTTCTTACATCAGAATTTCGCCACTCAACACGTAGCGATGAGTTCCACCACTCATGATGGAACTATAACTCGTCGCTACGCTTGATCAGAGCGAGGAAACTTAAATATATCATTGCACCAAGAGAAAGACGAACCCACAACCTGTCTTGTTTACAGTTGAACGCTTATGCCTCTGCGCCACGACAGGCTTCAAGCATCCTATGTATATTTTACGAATATTTTCTTTGATTTCCATTTTTTTAATAATTTTAAAGTTTAAATTAACAACGTTCACATAAAAGTATATAAAAGTTTGGCCGAAATAACACAGTAGTACAACGAGCTGAGCGCACGTCTGGATGTGTTAAATTGAAAACACTGAATAGTCTTTTATCTCGCGTTGTTTCTGGGCTAATATTTTTTAATCGAAAATTGTCCGTAAAAAAATATTGAAACTGAAAGTTAATGGTTGGTTTCTATTATTATATGGTTTATAAAAAGTGGATCTAATTTTATTTTGTTATAGGTTCACATATACCAGAATCACTTATAACAGAATCGTCTCAAGCGCAAGCGTACGACTGTAAACGCTATAGGTTGTGGGTTCAATTCTGACTCGACGAAATGAAACTTTCAAATTCAGTTCAATTCAATTCAATTGAAAATTCCTCGCCCTGCTAACGAGGCGAAGCGCGGCGTTAAGTGCCGCCACTCGCATACGCAATGCTTCCCAAAATTCAGCGCAAAATGGGGAACGGACTACCCTGCTTTATGCGGGATACAGCGTGAAGCAAAAATAATTGATTATTATTTTTAATAGATGCAAATTTCAAAATATGAATTATGAACATTGATTTATTAAATTAAAATACAACTAAATAGTTTCCAATTTTGTTATTTCTAAAAATAAAATAACAAAACTGTACCAAAAATATAATAACGTTTTACGTTAGCTACAAAGTAAATAACTAGTTTATAAAAGCTTAGTATATAGTGATCTTCTCGTTGTACTACTTTGTTGAATATTTCAATATACTTCAAACTTAAAAACACTAAGTATAGATATATCCCATTAAAGTTTTCATTGTAAGAAAGCTTCTACAATATTTCAATCAACTATTATAATATATATTGTAAGCTAACAGCTTATAAATAAAAAACAATTAAAAAAATCTACTTCACTCCCTGTATCCTGCACACAGAAAAGTAGGCAGATTGGACCTAGTGTTACGATACTCCGTTCCCCATTTTACATCGCATACTATAGACCTTTAGTGTTAAGAGACGGAACTCAACGGCGCTTTCTTGCCTTAGTTTACGTGTTTGCCTCGAAACCAGAGCGAAGAAATCAAAATATAATCTTAAACAAATATTACATTTATTCAGAAAACGTAAAAATATTGAACGTAGCAGGACTCCAACCCACGCCTCCTGGAAACTGACCAGGTGATCTGACCACTAAGCCATACGTTCTCATCAAGCTCCATCGAAACTTTTATATGCTTGTATAACTTGTATAACTTGTATAACTTTATTACGCTCCATTGAAACTTTTATACAATTTTTTTATGTTGTTAGCATGTTTGTAATAGATTAGTAGATTGTAGTTTTTTACAAATTTCCGCTACCTAAAGATAATTACTAAGAATTATCGTTTGGCACGAGAGAATGCTATTTATTAAATACTTTTTACATTTTTAAAGTGTTATTCCACACTTAGGAAAGAAAAATACTTATTTAGAAAACGTATAAAAATCAGATGCTCAGAGCGCCTTGTCGTTCTTTCCTGAGTGTGGATCAAACCCACAACCAGTCGATTTTACAGTCACATTTTGTGCCCCTGCGCCACTACTGGCCTCTATATTATTATTATTATTATTAAAAATATCAATATTTTTTTTCCAAATATAACGTAGTAATAATGTTATTTGTGAACGGAAATGAGCAGCAAATTCGTAAAAGCTTGTTAAACGACGAGGAAAATATAATTATTCCCACCCTTACCGAAATTCATTTCAGTAAGCCTGTATTTTTTTTTTTGCCTTTACACTTAGCTTCACATATCTTCTGCGTGTCGCAGAGTAGACAGACGGAACATAGTGTTTAAACACTCCGTTCTTTATATATGGTCCGTGTTGAAAATTTTATTAGAGAAAAAGAAAATAATTTCAATGATATTGCGATGATCACTCGAGTATTTTTTATAACCTCGCTATATGCTGTATATAGCAAGGTACGTAGAAGGAACCTGTAAACGTAATGTACACTCCATTGCTCATAAAGACACTTCTGTTTCCCCGCTATTCGCCAAATTCCAGAGGCATAGCGTGTTAAGTGGAGCGTAGAGCTCAACGCCGCGCTTAGCCTCAAAATGAGAGCGAAAAAAAATATATATTTCCTCATGTGAAAATCGAATCCACAACCAATCGCGTTTATAGTCATACGCTTGTACCACTCCTCCATGACGACATCTAACATCTATCTTCTATCTTAATAAGCAAAATATATAAAAATATTTCATAAATTACATTAGAACAGTTTTTGTATTGAGCGAAGCGTCGCCTTGACGACGTCTGCCGGAAGCAGCCATAGTTTACGACTACCTTTACTCAGGTATGAGCGTACAAAGGCCAACCCATAAAAGTTATTCGCGTAATTGAACATTCAAATCTTTTGATGTCGGATACCTTGCGAGGAGAAATAATGAAAATTTTAGCGACGACATAGAGACTAATATAATTATTAATCTCTATGTCGTATTTCATTTTTTTAAATAAATAAATTAAATCAAATCAGCTTCCCGCGTTCCCTTTGCATATATTCCCTGCTATATCCCGCATATAGCAGGATAGGCAAAGGGAACTTAGTGCCTGCCTACCCTGCTGTATGCGGGATACAGCGTGAAGCTGATGTGATGTAATCTAATATTATCATTTCTTCGCTCTGGTAACAAGGTTAAGGTTAAGTTCTGCTACTCAACACGCAATGCCATGAAAAATGGGAAAAGGAGTGTCTTAACACTTGATTCCCCCTGCCTACCCTGCTACATCCGAGATAGAACGTATCAAATCGTAAAAAAAATAATGTATATATGCCTTAATACATTTAGTACGATAGCTATAAAGTAATTTTAGAAATGGCCTAATAAATATTTGTCAGTGAAACATAAATCAATCACCCACTATCCCCTGATATTTTAAGCGAAAACTCAAAAGCAAAACTGTCAGTTCCTACATCAAGAGCCCAAACAGACAATTTAAATAAATAAATAAATTCACACTGTATCCCGCACACAGCAGGGTAGGCACCTAGGGAGGGAACCTAGTGTTAAGACACTCCGTTCCCCACTTTCCGCCGAATACAGACAATTTCTAACTGCTCAAATCGTTATTTTTTACCCAGTAATTATTCAATTTTGGATTCGCTCAAGCTACATAATTTTCCACTCTCGCTTATTATATTTTACACAAAAGTTTCCTTTTTTGCAAATCTGGTGAAACACTTTTGCGACTTCCTCCTTTATTATTTTCGGAAAATTTCTTCTTTTGTACGGAACCAGTGAGTAGGCAGGTGCTTCAGATGAATGGGACACAGTACCCGCTGTTGAATAATATAGTATCAAATTTAAATCTTATAAACACTTGTTTAGACTATGATCAATTATTTTTAATCACGTGTAAGAGATGAAATATTGTTTTTCTAAATTGTATTAACATTATAAAGAATACTTAAAAGATTGCTAATTGAATTGTTGAGTTGTTGCTAAATTGAGGCCAGTCGTGTCGGAACAGGTTGTGGGTTCGATTCACATTCGAGAAATTGAAATATTTCACATTTTTATCGCTTCGCTCTAGTAACGAGGCAAAACACGGCGTTGAGTTCCGCCACTCAATCAGCAATGCCTTCAGAAGGAACTTAATGGGTACTTAACTTAATGGGAACGGTGTGTCGGAATTGTGACCAGTCCTGGCGAAAGGACGCAAACGTGAGACTGTAAGCTCGGTAGGTTGTGGGTTCGATACCTACTTGAGGAATTGAAATATTAAATATTTTCATTTTTTCACTCTAGTAACGAGACAAAGCACGGAGTTGAGTTCCGGCACTCGACACGTAATGCCTTTAGAGGGAACTTAATGGGAACAGAGTGTCTTAACACTGATTAAAGTAATTTCCTGAATGCATTTGCATTTACAGTCAAACACTGTGCCTCTGCACCACGGCTGAATATCTCGTTTATTATAAAACGTTAAATATATCAATATAACTTTTCTTTTATTTTCACATATTTCTGAAAATTACAGTTCAGCTAAAAATGTAAGCAAATAAAAAATAATATTTAAAGATACTGAAACCTACGATTCACACGATTTTTTTTATGTAAAAAAATGAAAGTATTTAAAACCCTGTTAGACTTTTAAAAAACTTTTACGTTTCATTTTTTTATATTATAATTCAATTATCTATTTCTCCCAAGTTGGCCAGCTTCATAAACTCTTTAATTTCATTTATTACTTTCTAAATTGACAAGCCGGATTCGCCTTGATACCATTAATTTAAAAGTTTTCACTTAATAATATAATAATTAACTATATTGTTTAAGATAATTTTGTTTTGTTTTTATTTTATACTAGTAGCTGCCCGCAACTTCGTTTGCTTGGATTTTATGGCTCTTGCCACGCTACTTTCTTATATCACTCGCTGTGATTGAAACGTACAGCAAATGGCAGATAAAGACAATCTAGTATCAATACACTACGTTCTCCATTTTCCACCAAAATTCGGGTCACTATTAAGTTGAACTCTCCGCCACGCTTCGTGTTACGGTAACGGAGAAATAAAAAATATTTAAATATAATTACTAGTAATATCATCTCCCTCAGTGTATATCAATTTATAACTATGACGATCACAGTCAATCGCTGTACTATATACAAAAATAAAAACTGGTTAAGTACGAGTCGGACTTGCTCACTGAAGCTTCCATACCAATTTCATGAGTGAAAGTCAATGGGAGTTACAATTTTAAAAAGCACTTAAGTTTGCATGAAATGTATTTGTGCACTTAATTTTGTATGAAATGATCTACAAATATAAGTTTGTAATGATTATTTCCTATGAAATACCTATAATTTTAACTTTTCCGTTTATTTCCTTTATTTGTATTGTAAGTTTTCACTTCGTACCAAATTTTATAATTGTAGGTTCACGCGAAGTACCCTATAGGTTATGATTACTCAGCGAATTTCATACAAAATAAAGAAACATTGATGCATAAATGCTCATATCATTTGATTTCGTTAGAATTTTTTTTTCAGTGTTTCAAGGGATCACAGATCTGAATATTTGATATTAATTTCAGCTCGACACCTCTACGCGATCTCAAGATAAATAGTCTTGACAGATTTAACACACAAAAGGACAATAAAATGATCTTATAAGAGATTCTTTTATTACATTTTCTTTTATTACCTACCGGAGGCACAGAACCCTAAAATAAAATAAAATTCGTGAGCACAACGCTTTTCTTGATATTTATAAGGGAATGATTTATTGTTAATACAAACTATCATATTAGATTAGTGTGAAAAGTAGGAGGATGCCATGTCCGAGGTAGAAGAATTGAAATGTTTTTTTTATGTTTAATTCGACCAGAAGTCAACTGAGGTCTCCCCCTACCTCTCTTATCACTCACTTTATAATTTTGTTATAATTTTATTATATTTTACTATTTCATTTTTAAATGATTTTGAGGGCAATCATGGCGCGGAGGCACAAAGTGTCACTGTAAAATTGACTGGTTGTGGGTTCGATCCTCAGTCGAGGATATAAAATATTTATTTACATGTATATTTTCATTTCTTCACTCTGGTTTCGAGGCAAAGAGCAGCGTCGAGTCCCGCCACTCAACACGCAATGCCTTCAGAACTTGGAGGAAAGTGGGGAATAGAGTGTTTTAACCCTAGGTTCTCTCGGCCTACCCTCCTGTGTGCGGGATACAGCGTGAAGCTGATTTAATTTTTAATTTGAAACGAACAACCGTGCTACACTGTTTTAGGTAACAATACCTATAAATATATGTATGGTTAGTTGTTAAAGTTTTCACACGCTCCCAAGAGTGTCTACGAAGTTATATAAAAACATACTTTTATTTATAAGCTTGCTCTTTATTTGTGAATAAATTACTAATTACTATATAGTTAGTGTGTGTATAAAGTTATAAGAGACCCTCGCGGCGTGATGTTTGTGGGTTTGATTCCCATTCGGGGGATAATTAATTATTTTCATTTCCTTGCTTAGGTACGGAGTATCTTGGTACTAGGTCCCTTCCATATACCCTGCTATTACGCGATACATCGTGAACCTAAAAAAAAATTTAACCTGATAAATCTAATAACAATAAATATAATTCCAATATTCCACGTACACTACTAGTTTGACGAGTAAAGGACATTTCATTTCATTTTATTTGTGCGTTTTTCACTGTGGAATAGGAGTTTAACTGAAAATATAAACCATTTCTATGAATTAAACTTTGCAGTGCTTTAAAGTAATTATTTTCTAAATAATATTATATACACAAGATCATTATCAACTAATATCGCACTATCTCTTCTTTAAGTGTACCTCTTAATCACTTCAATATAATATCTAACTTAAAAATCAAGTTTAATTTTTAATTTTATAAATACATCGTAGTGAAGTTTTCTAAAGCTCCCTTAAAAGATATAGGTTCACCTTTGGTATTCATAAAGTCGGCTGCTATATTTTAGATTGTTTGTAAATAATTAAAAACCATATAAATATTACATTTAAATATAATTAAAGTAAAGCACTGACAAACATACATTTTTTTAGGTAAAGAAAATAATACCTCGCGTTACATTTAGTATTTTTTTAGGTTCACTCCGCACGTCGCACAAAGGGTAGGCAGAAGGAATATGGGAACCTAATGTTAAGACAAACCGTTCCCATCAAAACTTCCATTTCCCGATTTTCGCCGAATTCTGAAAGCATTGCAAATTAATATTAGGAACTCAACGCCGCGCCTTGCCTCGGTTATATAACATTATGGATATCAAATAAACTAAATTATTCCATCATCAGGGAATTATGAAAATGGTAAACTCTTGAACGAAGACGTACATACATACATACATATATACCTACGTTGTTCTAACTTACGTAACATTACTTATTAATACAAATCTTGTACGATTGAGTTATAAATTATTAAGTGATTGAGAACTACACGAATATCATTGTAGGGAAATGGAAGGGTACTAATTTGTTTATCTTTTGATAGGGGTATTGTTTTATACGTAACTAATCACCAGCTCGCGGCTTCGCCCGCTAAAACTTGTGAATTGTTTGTTTGTATTTAAAGTACCGGGAATTACGTTCCTGTTTTAATAAATAATGTATGCTTGCAAAGCACTGAAGATTTTTGAAGTGAAAATTATTAAAACCATAGGGTGGCATTTTTGATTTTCATTAGAAAAAAAATTATTGGGGGTATTTAACAAAAACAACACATTTTCGTTCGTTCGTTTGTAGTTCGTAATCTTAAGTGATAAGTTTTAATTGTAATTATTTTCGGCATTCTGTCCGTGGCTAAAGTCTCTTTTACGCAATAAAATAATATTAAAATTTAAACAAATTAAAGCTCCCGCTGCTGTGGCCGCATTGTTTGTTATCTTCTAACTTGGTGTGTGAGCGCCTAAAATATATTGAAAGTCATTAAATTCCAAATCATCGATATTACGATTTGATTTTCTGCTGAATTACTCTAACTACTTTTTAATGAAAAATGTTCAAAAATTTATTTACATAATTATGTAAAGATTATTATTAGAATGTACTATCGTGAGCACTATTATGGTGGATTCAGATTGAACTCGGATAATTCTTAGGTATTGTAACTGATCTCCCAACCTCGTTTGAAAATATTATTCAATAAATAATGCCTTGGCTTGTGATGTGTCTAGTGGTTAGAATCGTTTATAGTTGTGATCGTGAAGAACCCAAAATCTTTTAGAGATTCAGAGGTCACAGTGTTAAGAATTTTATATTATTCCATTAGAAGGTAGCACTTTAATAAGATATTTGCCATCAGAAGTTGTTCTTGTGTCAGTTATTTAGATAACTGTAGACTCGACAATATAACATTATTATAACTCAAAGCCCGTCCGAAGATAAGCCAAGAGTGCGTCCTATCTTCCTCTCCAATATAACTGCGAACTAGTTATAATAAAAGGAAGAAAGAGTACGGGCCCCGCCCCTACACCGTGAGTTCCGACCAGACCGTGGCTTTACAGTCATCGTTGAACCCTCCGAGACGTTTGTGTGTGATCTTTCTGAAGGTACTTGTTACGCTTGTTTATATTAAGATTGTATTAGAATAGTGATTCGTGATGTTGATTGATTTGTGAGATCAATATAAGTCGTTGGAACGAACGCACTACCGCTAGGCGGCCGATATGTTAAATAAACGCACGGCACACACCCCACAGTAGTGTCTCGAACCGTAGGCGGACACTACTACATACACCGGAGCTGGGACATAACAGCACCACACACCTACTACTCGTATACCAAGTCATAGACGTGGTATATAATATATCAATGACCAACGCCATACAAGCATAGCTTACGTATCGCGAGCATACTGCGAGACGGCGTCAGCCACGACATAGTTAATGTCGCTATAACAGTTCGCATAAGCCCATCACGTCAGCCTTCGCGACGTCAAGCAACATTCAATATTATAATATGGATCAAAGATCCACAATATGTGTCGCTACTACACATATATTGCCTTTATAAGAAATTCGATCCTAAAAGATCGTGCCATCATAGACTTCGAATTATATTTATTATACATTTGGTACGAGTCTTTATGTGCATCATATTTATTTGTACCGTAGTACTTAAGAGTTCGACTCGACCGCTGCCTTCCGAGCATCACCACCACCTATATATACGAAACGACGGTCGCGACACTCGGGACAAGAATACACGAACGCGTCTCGATTAATATGATATTTAAAATATATAAAATAAAATAAATAAATCAGCTTCACGCTGTATCCCGCACACAGCAGGGTAGGCAGAGGGAACCTAGTGTTAAGACACTCCCGTTCCCCACTTTCTGCCGAATTCTGGAGGCATTGCGTGTTGAGTGGCAGAACTCAACGCCGCGCTTAACCTCGACACCAGAGCGAAGAAATGGAAATATAAATTTAAGTAAATATTTCATCTCCTCGAGTGGGGATCGAACCCACAACCAGTC
>JAATLQ010036724.1:15825-28170 GCA_013421005.1 Heliconius erato x Heliconius himera | reverse complement strand
AACCGGCCTCTTAAAATATATCGTTTTTATTATTCATATTTAACTATGTTATTTATGAATATTGCCATGCATATTTTATTTTATTTATTTATTTATTTTTAACTTATACCATAGGTACATACTGTTATTGTAATATACTGTATATTCTGAAAATAATATATTTTTTCCTATCTGGAGAGATAAAATGACAAATCACTGATCCTTTTCACTATACAATAATAATGTTTTTTAATAAAAAAAACTCGGCTTCTTTAATAACTACGGTTTTTGACAAAAAAAACGATTTCAACTGGTTAGGTAGAACTTTACTAAACTCTCATCAATCATCAAAATCTGCCCTTACTGCGCCCGCCTAAACTTATTGTCATATTATAGCCAAATTATAAAAAATCTTTTTAAAATTATTAAAGTGTTAATCTACACTTAGGAAAGAAAAATACTTATTTAAAAAATGTATAAAAATTTTATAAAGCGGAAATTTGTAAAAATCTCCCTACAGAGATGCTAACAACATAAATAAGTTGTTATAAAAATTTCGACGTAGCTTGATGAGAACGTATGGCTTAGTGGTCAGAGCACCTGGTCGGTTTCCAGGAGGCGTGGGTTCGAGTTGAATTTTTATACGTTTTGTAAATAAATATTATAAAAAAACTTTACATAAATTGTAGTCTATGTGTTATTATAATGTTTAAGCTATTTTATTGTAAAGTCTCCTCTAAATCTGTTCAGTAGGTTTTGCGTGTAAATGAAGCAAATTTCCATCCTCAGAAAATTTTACATTTATAGTACTAAATATCAACAAAGTCTGAGTGTAAAATCGAATGGTTGTGGGTTCGATCCCCATTCGAGGACATAAAATATTCATTTACATTTATATTTTCATTTTTTTGCTCTGGTGTCGAAAAGCGCGGCGCTGAGTTCCGCCACTCAACACGCAATGCCTCTACCCTGCTATGTGCGGGATACAGCGTGAAACTGATTTTTATATATATATATATATATATATAATTATAAATATATATATATATATATGTATACCATACCATACATTTACCATATATATATATATATAAAAACTTCATTATAGAATCGAAACAAATTAATTACTAACTATTGTGGTAATTTTAGTTACAAACAACAAATTAAATTTCCAAAACAACATTTAAAGTGTACCGCAAATTGTCAAGCATTTGAGTCGCTGAGATGAGAGGGTCACAAAAACAAACCGTAGCAGCGTTTACGAGCGCGCCGCCATCTTTATTGTCACCAGAAGTGATAACGGTTTTACTGAAATTGACTTGTGAAACTGGTACTTTACGTGATATCCACATAAAAAATTAAGTAGACATATAAATGGTACATATCATTAAGGATTAAATTATTTTATTATTTTAGGGAGTGTTTTAATACTAGGTTCCCGATCCCCTCTGCCTACCCTGGTATAGCAGGATACAGCGTGAAGCTAAAATAAATATATGTAATCAAAATCAGCTTCACGCTGTATCCCGTACACTGCAGGGTAGGCAGAGGGAACCTAGTGAAAAGACACTCCGTTCCCCACTTTCTGCCGAATTCTGGAGGCATTACGTGTTGAGTGGCAGAACTCAATGCCACGCTTGTCCTCGACACCAAAGCGAAGAAATGGAGGAAATATCAATTTAAGTAAATATTTCATCTCCTCGAGTGGGGATCGAACCCACAACCAGTCGGTTTTACAGTCACACTTTGTGCCCCTGCGCCACGACTGGCCTTAAATATAATATTGTTATTATATCACACATGACACAACTGGCCATGTGTTTACTACTATACTTTACGACTATACCTTAATAATATTATAGTGTAATATTATTAGAAAGTGACTGTAACACGACGGTTATGGGATAAATCCCCACTCAAGGGAATGAATTATTATTTCTTAATATTTTAATTTAAAAAAAATATATTAAGAAATATTTTCTAAAAAAACAAAGTAAACTTTTAAACAATAAATCATCCCGCACATAGCAAAGGGAAACTCGGAAACTAGTGTTAAGAATCTCCGTTCCCATTAACACACTTGCGTTCCTCACTCAACACTTATTATAAATATATATCTCTGTTTAGAAAAAAAACACGTAGCTCCTGCTATATTCTATTATTATAATAGGCCTAATACTCTATTATTATAATAAGCACTTTTGTTGTTTCCATAATTAATTCAAATTCATTATAAATGTTGAGATAATTTATGAAATTACAAATAAATGTTTTTAGTATAGAGACCATTGAGGTTCAATTATGGAAACGACAAAAGTGCTTATTATAATAATGGATTATTAGGCCTCTTATAATAATGGAATATAGAAAGAGCTACGTGTTTTTTTTTCTAAACAGAGATATATATTAAAAAAAATAATTATTGCGTCCAACCGATTTGGAGATATGAACCTTCAATCTCTAAATCGGTTGGACGCAATAAATTATTTTTTATTTAAATTTAATAACAAATTTAAACGAAAAAAAAATAAATAAGAATGAAACTGGATAAGTTTTTAGTTATATTGAATATGCGATAAAATTTTTATACGTATTTCCTTAGATTGTAACAAAGCTTTCCAGATTTTAATATAACTCCTGAAGTGCATTTACTATGTGTGACTCACGCAAAATATATGTGAATCCGTCTTTACTCTAAATAATCATTGACCGCACATCAATATAATGGTAGTAAATTTCTTTTCGTTCTAATTTTCAAAGTTCATTATGAAATTTTTGGGGCAGTTTGTGGGTTCGATTTCCACTCAAGGAAATATTTAATATCTAAATTTCGTCGCTCTGGTATCAAGGCGAAAAGCGTTTCGCCTCGTTTAAAAAAAGTTTCGGAGAACGGAGTGTTATAACACTAGGTTTACTCCACCTACACCTATAAGCGGGATACAGTGTGAACTGAAAAAAAGTTAATATTACTATAGAATTACCTCCAAACAATATAATGATTCACATACATACATTAAGCAGAAGCCTAATTACTCATCAGTCGAGGCCATGTCTATAGATATAACTAGCGTTGTTTAACACAGCCACCGTTGACAGGAGTCGTAAATAAGACAGTGTTATTGTAACACGTTGTACGTCACGGTTACGACAGATGGGCTATTTGAAACAAACGATAACCCTTTTTATATAATGAGTTCGTGAGAAATTTGTAACAAACGCTTTGAATGATGACAATGCAAGTTAAAACTGGTAGAGTTATGTTGCACATCATATTCATTTGTATAATGGGGCTGTCGTGGCGCAGTGGCACGAGAGTGTGATTGTTAACGCGATGGTTGCGGTTTCGATTCCCAATCGGGGGAATTAAATATTATTTATTAACACTTTTATTTCTTCTCTTTGGTGACAACCGCCACTCAACACGCAATGCCTTAACAATTCGGAAAGTGGGGAACAGAGTGTCCTAACTCTGGGTTCCCTTTGCTTACCCCATAGAATATATGTTACGATGACACAGAGTTAAGTTGAAAAAGAGTGGAAAAAAATACGTATATGTATTCATCTTTACTTTTTACATTTTTTGAAAAGAAAAAATTCCACTAATTATTAGAGACACTTTATACTAAGTTGTCTTTATCTATTCTCCTAAATTCAGAATAAAAGAAAGACGGTGAAAATCTTGTTACATATTACATATTGTGATGAATCAAAATGTCGATTGATCGTTGGCAAACAATCGATATTTTAATATGAACATATTAATATATTTTGAATAAGAAAAAAAAATAAATAAATAACAAATAATAAAAAAAAACTTTATAACGCTAAATCAAATAAATGAGGCCAGTGGTGGCGCAGCGGCACAAAGTGTGACTGCAAAACCGACTGGTTGTGGATTCGATCCCCACTCGGAGGAGATGAAATATTTACTTAAATTTATATCTCCATTTCTTCGCTCTGTTGTCGAGGCAAAGCGCGGCGTTGAGTTTTGCCACTCAACACGCAATACCTCCAGAATTCGGCACAAAGTGGGGAACGAAGTGTCTTAACACTAGATTCCCTCTGTCTACCCTGCTGTGTGCGGGATAGAGCGTGAAGCTGATTTTGATTTATTTATAACGCTAAATTCTAGGTCTCAAGAACTTTCATAAAATATTATGTATTTTCAATCTTTGTTAGTGACAATCACTTACAAAGATATCGTTTTATGTGCGTACAGAACACTCCCATGAGGTTTTATCTGTCCCCGTGATATAAACAGCTAATAAACCCCGAGATGGATCAAATAATGCTCTAGAGCAGTGATTCTCAACCTTTTTTTTGTTGCGGCACATATTTAACGATTTCAAAATTTGACGGCACACAAAGAAAAAGATAAAAATTATTTACTACAACACACTGCATAAATAGTTTATGACAACAATTTTAAATATACGAATTTATTTTTTTGTGGATTTAAATATATATTCATGTTAAAAATATTTTTCTTTTTAAATGATATAATTTAATAATATTAACATTAATAATATTTGCAAAATCTCTAGAGTAACAAAAATCAATGTCGACCAGGATTGAAACTGAAATCCGCTATTATAGGAAGTTTGCTCTTTCAATATTTATGCTGAAAGATCAATTTTACATATTTTGTTTAGCTTTACGCTGTATTGGGCGTATAGTAGGGTAGGCAGAAGGAACCTGGGAACCTAGTGATAGATATTTTGTGACCTTTACTTCCATTGGGAAATGGAAGATTTTCCGTTGAATTCTGGAGATATTTCGTGTTGACTGGCGGAACTTAACGCCGCGCTTTGCCTCCTCACCATAGTATTTCATTTCTTCTAGCGGGAAACGACCTCCAAACTTACAGCCGTACACTTGTGCCTATAATATCAACATAATTCAATGAAAATTTACCACTATTGTATTCTAAACGAATGACATATGTTTATAGCCCCTTATATACATACGTCGAGGCCATCGTGACGCAGTGGCACAAGAGTGTAAACGCGACAGTTATAGATTCGATTCCTACTAGGTGAAATGGATAATTATTCATTATTATTTTCATTTCTTCGCTCTGGTAACAAGGTAAAACGCACCATTGCCTTCCACCACTCAACAAGCAATATCTCGAAAATTTAACGGAGGAACGGAGTGACTTAACACTCTTTTTCCTCTGCCTATCATGCTACATTCGAGATATTTTATGGAGCCGACAAAAAAATTGCTTATAATATCAACGTAAAACAAGAAAAATTATCTACTAAGTAAATGAATTTATAACCATATTTCCAAATATTTTTTCAAAATTTTCTGTCCTTTTTCGGTATCAAATTGAAACCTTATTGAGATTTAATAGGTGAACCGTCACGATTTACAAACACAAATACAAAAAAAACAAATACAAATACATTTAAGTTGTTTAATCTGTATTCAGATAGTCTTCGAATAAATCACTGCCCGGGGGTTTGTTTATACTCGTTTGATTGTCTATTTGTATTTATAAGTTGAGTAAGCTTTTAGAAGAAGTAAGTTAATATCGCACATTTTTTTTCAGCATCACGCTGTATCCCGCACACAGCAGGGTAGGCAGAGGGAACCTAGTGTTAGACACTCCTGTTCCCCACTTTCTGCTTCGATAATGTGCGATATGAGGCCAGTCGTGGCGCAGGGGCACAAAGTGTGCCTGTAAATCGACTGGTTGTGGGTTCGATCCCCACTTGAGGAGATTAAATATTTTCTTAAATTTATATTTCCATTTCTTCACTCTGGTGTCGAGGGTAAGCGCGGCGTTGAGCTCCGCCATTCAACACGCAATGTCTCCAGAAATTGGCGGAAAGTGGGGAACGGAGTGTATTAATATTAGGTTCCCTCTGCCTACCCTGCTGTGTGCGGGATAAAGCGTGAAGCTAAAAAAATATATACGACCCGTCGGTCATGGTATGTTTAGTGAAACAAAATGAGACTCTGTATAATAAACAGTATATGAAAGCTACCACAACGGGTCCTATCGTCCTCTGAGAATACGTTTCAATTACACTTCGATCAGGACAGACATCCCTATAAGTAAGTATAGATAAGTTAAAATATACAAAATAAAGCTTAGATTTTCTTTTAAGGAAGAAAACAATTATTAAGATGACAGCATCTTAATAAATGTTTCTATGAAAATATTTTCTAAGTGCATACTTCTTAAGACGCTTTTATTAGCTTCGGTCGTTTTTATTCTTGTGACGGTATTTTGACTGACTTTTAAACGCCTTAATTTTGCCAATTTATCAAGGACAATGCATAATAATATAATAATAATATGTAAAAACAAAACTGGACAAGCGTGAATCGGGCTCACTTACCGAGTGTTCCCTACAAAAATTGGAGGTCTCTAGCTTTTTCTCAAATTCGGCTTCCAGTATCAAGCCCTGATACCTCACTTGAACTAGCAGCTGCAATACCAAATTTTGCCCCTCCGTTCAAGGCTATTATTTTTTAGGATTTAACCACAAATATATAGTTTCAGATTTATTTCTGAACTAGTACTCTCTGTGAATGCTCGCTGCCAAATTTTATAATTCTAGGTCAACCGAAAGTACCCTATTAATTTTGATTTTACAGTGTCGAAGTACGTGTTTTTAGTTTATTTCATACAAAATAAGTGCGCAAACGTCAAAACAACAATCCAGAAATAGACACGGAAGTAGTGAGCGAGTCCGACTCGCACTTAACCGTTTTTTTTGCCTAAGTATTATTTATTTTACCTATATATTTCTTATCTATAGTACTAATAACAGATATAAGTAAAAAAATCACTGACATTATTAAGCAAACGAAAACTTTTAATATCGAACTGTGCGTCCAGAGCGCCTTAGCCGATGCCTGTATTAAAGTCCACGTGGCGCTCTCCTTTATGCACAAACGTCTTTCATACGTAATGAGATGCTGTAAGAAGTACACATAGGCTAAAAGTATGTAAAAATATATGCTTCAAAGTAAAGCAGTGGTCGTTATAACTCTCATAAATTCTAGCATTTTGCATTGCAATTATTATTTAAAAGTAGAGAAATAAGAGTCGTGGACGTCTTAAAGGAAGGGCAAATAAGATATCATTATTTAAAATTTGGAATAAAAAAATTAAATTAAATTTCATTAAATCAGCTTCACACTGTTTCCCGCCCACAGCAAGGCAGAGAGAAGCTCAAGACACTCCTTTCCATAGTATATATATAGTTTAAAAAAATATATATTTTTTGTATGTGACTCGTAACTCTCGGTAATTGTATGTCACCAGTCTTAATTTATTTTATAGACAACACATAAACCAAAATGAATATGTATTATGATCTCACTCAGTATCTCACATGTAGAAAGAGAGTAGTGATAAGACCCTCCGCTCCTCATTTTCGGCTGAATTCAGAAGACATTGCGTATGAGTGGCAGAACTCAACGCTGCGCTTTGCCTGCGCCACGACTGGCCTTATTATAATATTAGCTATCACATATTTATATAAAGCAAAAGCTACCAGATCCTTACATCATGTCATGAGAAACACAACAATATACAAAAAACAAACTTGTGGGCAAGTTCGTACTGTACTCGGCGAAGCGACAGGAACATCTGTTATTCGGTCTCATCTTTATGATATTAAAATTTAATTTACTTGACGCTTGAGTTATTCGAAAACGTATTAAAATTATAATTATATTAATTATAAATATAGAGACCAGTCGTGGCGCAGGGGCACAAAGTGTGACTGTAAAATCGACTGGTTGTGGGTTCGATCCCGACTCGAGAAAATGAAATATTTGTTTACATTTATATTTTCATTTTTTCTTCGGTTTGGGGCAGAGGCAAAGAGCGGCGTTGAGTTCCGCCACTCAACACTCAATGCCTCCGGAACTGTGCGGAAAGTAGGGAACGAGGTGTCTTAACACTAGGCTCCCCATGCCCGAGGGAGCTTTACGCTGTATCCCGTGTACTGTGTGCGGGATACAGCGTGAAGCTGAAAAGAAAATATTATTATAATAAAATAAATGATTTTACGAGTATATGATCCTAAACTTAAGTTTGTTAACTTTGAAAGTTGTGCTTCCCGTTGACCTACAATCCTAAAATTAGTACGGAACACTCGGTGGGCGAGTCGGATTCAAACTTGACCGGTTTTTTTTTTAACTTAAAAAATTTTGCACAAGTTGTTTAATAATCAAAGACCACTTTTAATAATAAATCATTTTTATATTTTTTATACTTCAAGCTGGATCCCACATGGCAGGGTTGGCAGAGAAAAGTTAATATTAAGACCCTCTGTTAAAAAACACAACGCCGCACTTTGCCTTATACCACAGGTCAAGGAAACGAAAACATTCTTACCTCCGAGTGAAAATCAAACCTAAAACCGTCGGGTACCTATCTATAAACTACACTGCTACTGTTATAACTTCTTTTCCAATTTCTACGTAAAGACTTTTTCAATTTAAAATCTTGTATTCCAAAAAAATCCAAGATTTTTTCAACTGTACAGTAAAGTCTACAAATCCTTATTTATCCTTTAAGTATCTAATTAAACAAGTTAGTTCATTTAATTTATTGTGAATAATTTACTCGAGAGTTTAAAAGAGAAGAATGAAGAGGTCTCCTCTTTTGCCTTAAATGTTTTTAAGATCGGATAAGGTTTATATTTTGTTAGAGTTTTTTTTTCCCAAATTAACATGCTGTATATATTTTTTTCAGTTTCAAGCTGTATACGACTTGTAGCAGGGTAGACAGAGGAAACCTATAGTTAACACACCCCGCTTTCCTTTTTCCGCCGAATTTTTCAGGCAATGCTTGTTGAGTAGCGGAACTCAACGCTACGCTTTTGCATCGAGACCAGAGAGAAAAAAATGAAAATATTAAATATTTCATTTCCTCGAGTGGGAATCGAACCTGGAACATGTCGCGTGTACAGTCACGCGCTTGTGCTCCTGCGCCACGAGTGGCCTCATTTGAATTTAACTTGACTATTAAAACTTTTATTTTGCCAAAATTAACATACTATACAAAATTATAAATAGTAACTTAAATATAGACTTCAAAATCAATCAATTCTAAGTTGAAATCAAATTATAATACAACGTAAAGAAATTTAAACTAGCATTTTTTTAATGTTCTACCCAAGAAAGATTATAAGTTTTATATTGAACGAATTTATTTTCTACACTTCTAGCTTATTTATAACAAGATGAGGAAAGTTGAGAAAATCAATGTCTAATGTATCGCGCTGAGCGATGTCGAGGATATTTACTGTAGAACTAAGTAACAAAGTAAACATCAATTAGGGTATGAAAAATAAGGTATGGAATGGCCGCGTGGCTTCTTATTGAATTAAAGATCACATATTCTGTATACTCAACACGCAATGCCTCCAGAATTCAGCAGAAAGTGGGGAACGGAGTGTCTTAACACTTCCCTCTGCCTACCATGATGTGTACAGCGTAAAGCTGATATATTTTATTTTTTTATATTCTGTATAGCATTGAGGTCTTCGTGGCGCAGGGGCACAAGGTTATGACTGTAACGATTTTGCTTCGATTTCCACTCGTGGCAATGAATTATTATATAGTATTAATATTTTCATTTCTTCGCTCTGGCACCAAGGCAATAGAGTTTCACCACTAAACACCCAAAACTCGAAAAAAATCTTCTGATAGTAGGGGATGGAGTGTCTTAACACTAACTTTTCTCTGCCTACCCTGCTGTATACGGAATACAGCGTGAAACTGATATTCTGTATACGTATGAAGATTTAAATAAACATTTATTATGAGTAAGTGAGCGCATGGTTCTATTTTTTTCTTAATTACATATTTATGTAACTAAATATCAATTAATATTTATTATATTATATTTTATAACATTTACTAAGTATAAAAATCCATTCGCAAGGGCACAATTTCGATTTCGATTCCCACTCAAGGAAATTAAATACTGAAATTAAAATTATTAGATATTTTTAACATTTTTAAAGTGTTATTCCACACTTACGGAAGAAAAATACTTATTTAGAAAACGTATAAAAAATTTTACGTAGCGGGACTCGAACCCGCGCCTCCTGGAAGCCGACCAGGTCGGTAAATAAGTAAATATATTAGATGTTGAGGCAAAAGTGCAGCGTTATGTTCGTGAGTGTCTTAACACTAGACCCTGCCTACCCTGCTACATGCAGGATCCAATGTGAATCTGAAAAAACATGTTTTTAACAATATTTTTATAGATTCGGGCATTGCTCAAATGTAATCTATTATTACATTTTTTTGAAAAAATAAAAACAGTTTATTTAAGAATTTCAATTTTATTCATTGGGACATCACGACGTCAAAATACCATTTAAAATTGGACTAATGGAATGTCAATAAAAATCTACAAGACTGTTAAAAGGGCAACTTTTTTATAAAAAAAATACTATGATGAAAAAGCGGTTAAGTGCGAGTAGGACTCGCCCACCGAACCTCTGTATCAGAATTATAGGTCAACAGGAAGAACAAGTTATAAAAATTTACAAACTTAAGTCTGTGGGCATATTTTGTATGAAATGAACTACAAATATAAGTTTGTAATAATTTTTTTTCATGAAATACCCATAAATTTCACTTTTCGTTTTCATAACTGAAGGTTCACGGGAAGTACTCTGATTATTTCTGTGCTTCATGAGGCCATAGCTGCTTAAAGAGACTATAAATAAAAAATAAATCAGCTTCACGCTGTATCCCGCACACAGCAGGGTAGGCAGAGGGAACCTAGTGGTGAAAGACACTCCGTTCCCCACTTTCTGCCGAATTCTGGAGGCATTGCGTGTTGAGTGGCAGAACTCAACGCCGCGCTTAGCCTCGACACCAGAGCGAAGAAATGGAAATATAAATTTAAGTAAATATTTATAAAGAGACTATAGCATAGAATATTTGTTATTAATTACAGCTTGATGCCTTCTCTGATGGCGAGATAAATGATTTGACAGACGGACAGACAGGCAACCAAAGTGATTTTATAAAAGCTCTGTTTACTTTTTGAGGTACGGAACCCTGAAGACCAACAAAAGGAGCGGAACTTGATTATTTTTAATTTTCAGCGTTTTAGACAGATAGTAGGTAGCAAACTTAAAGCTTCTCGTTTTTTACCAAGGATTTCCTTCCGCTTTGCTGAATTATATTTGCAGTTCAACTTTTCAAAGTAGTGCAGTAATAGAAATTGCTGTTTTTTAATATTTTAAAATGTATATTTCATAAAGTAAAAAACTCGCGACGGTTGATAAATTTCTTTTCAGTTTGTTTTCTTTACATTTATTTATACATTTATTATACAAAATCTATGTTTACAGCTTTTTTTTCCGATAAAGCAGAACTATGCCAAAATCTCCTTTAATCACATTTAATTTTCAAAGACTATAATACAAATTTTCATAACTCATAGGAATAAAATGTGTGTCATTGGCTATCAAAGTTTATTGAAATAAATGTATCTTTAATATTAGTTTACATTTAATAAATGAAAAATATTGGTTGTGACGGTTGTGAGTTCGATTCCCAGAAAAAACATTTTTTTTTTAATTCCTCGGTAAAAAGACTAAGGGCGTTAATTTCTGCCACTAAGCACACATGGCTTCAAAAATTGAGTGATGCCTGGGAATAGGAGTGTCTTAACACTGTGTCCACTGCCTGCACTGCTATATGTGGAATATATAACGTGAAAATAAAAAAATATATATAAAAAACAAGTAAACTGAGGCATTCAATAGCTGGCAATCAAATTTAGAGGACTTTTAAATTTATTCATAGAATTTATAACGTGCGCACAAGCAATTGATACAAACTCTGGTTTATTCGTTTAAATATCTATAGTTGAATCGTATATTTGAGTTAAATATTTTACATACAAAATGTTTATAGGAGACCAGTCGTGGCGCAAGAACACAAATGTGTGACTGTAAACGCGACTGGTTGTGGGTTCAATCCACATTCGAAGAAATGAAATGTTTATGTAATTTTATATTTTTATTTCTTTGTTCTGGTGTCGAGGCAAAGCACGGTGTTGAGTTCCACCACTCAACATGTAATGGGTTCAATCCACACTCGAAGAAATGAAATGTTTATGTAATTTTATATTTTCATTTCTTTGTTCTGGTGTCGAGGCAAAGCGCGGTGTTGAGTTCCACCACTCAACATGCAATGGGTTCAATCCACACTCGAAGAAATGAAATGTTTATGTAATTTTATATTTTCATTTCTTTGTTCTGGTGTCGAGGCAAAGCGCGGTGTTGAGTTCCACCACTCAACATGCAATGGGTTCAATCCACACTCGAAGAAATGAAATGTTTATGTAATTTTATATTTTCATTT
>JAATLQ010036724.1:0-15725 GCA_013421005.1 Heliconius erato x Heliconius himera | reverse complement strand
GGTGTCGAGGCAAAGCGCGGTGTTGAGTTCCACCACTCAACATGCTATGCCTCGAGAATTCGTGGAAAATGTGGAACGAAGTATCTTTACACTAGGTTCCCTCTGCCTTCCCCGCTGTGTACGGAATCGTACAGCGTGAAGCTGATTTTAGTTTATACAGCCAAGCCTAGCAATAAATATTTAAATAGTTAAAATTCAATGTTTATTTCCCATTTTAGTTTTTAACGTTGAAAAACAATGAAGAGGCATTCAGCGTTGAAACATTTTTTTAATCTTGTTCATTTTAAAAGTGATCCTTAAAGTGAATAATACTCGAAAACATGTATTCATATGTTTTTACCGTGTGAGTGTGCGT
This sequence comes from Heliconius erato x Heliconius himera, assembly GCA_013421005.1. Taxonomy (NCBI): domain Eukaryota; kingdom Metazoa; phylum Arthropoda; class Insecta; order Lepidoptera; family Nymphalidae; genus Heliconius; species Heliconius erato x Heliconius himera. The sequence continues at coordinate 15,370 of JAATLQ010036724.1, read as the reverse complement.
GTGTTTTATATAAACGTAGTATATAATGTTTTTTTTATTGCAATAAAATTTGTCAAATATTAACCCCATAAGGATAAACTTTACGCTTGTTTCATAGATCAGCTACTGCGAGAAGCAGAAAAAATATTATCCTTTATAGTATCCCGAACATAGAGGACAGACAGAGGGAAACTAGTGGTAAGTAATCCATTTCCCCCTTTCCACAAAATGATTGAGGTATTGCGTTGAGTGGTGGAACTCAACGCCGCGCTTAGCCTACTTACCAGAGCGAAGAAATGAAAATATTAAATATTTAATTTCCTCGACTGGGAATCGAACCCACGATTTGTTAGGTTTACAGTCGCACGCTTGTGCCCCTGCACCACGACGGCCTTGAAGGTTTTCTTTAAACAACTAACACTCATAAACTTTACTACACTTTTACCAGTACCCTAAGCCAGTTGTGACGCAGAGGCATAAAGTGTGACTGTACAACATTCGACAAAATTCGACGGGTCGTAGGTTCGATCCCCACTCGAGGAAATGAAATATTTATTTAAATATTTATTTATATTTTCATTTCTTCGCTCTGGCGTCGAGGCAAACCGTGGCGTTGAGTTCCACCACTCAACACGCAATGCCTTCAGAATTCGGCAAAAAATGGGGAACTGAGTATCTTAACACTAGCTTCCCCTTGCCTACCCTGCTGTATGCGAGATACAGCGTGAAGCTATTTTTTTTTCTCATAAACTTTACTAGACCCTTACCATACTATTAATAAGAAAATATTTAATCTACCACTATAACCTATTCCTATTACTAAAAAAACTATCCCAAAATAATAATTCAGCTATCCCAACCCGTATTTCAACTAAAACCAAATATACTCCCTCTATATACTAAAATTAGTTAACTAGAGGTCCCCCACGTGTGTGTGGGTGCGCAACAGGTCACCAGCGGACTGACAAAGCCTCCCAACTTAATTATCTACAGCCTTCTATGTTTTCTGACGGAGCACGGTCCGTGCAATTTAATTTAAGGCTGTTTAAATATTTTTGCATTCGTCAATTTGTGATCGTTGTGACGCTGGGTGTGGGTTCAATTCCCAGTCGCGGAAATGAATTGCTTAATATTGTCAATTTTTCGTTCTGGTTTTGAGATAAAGCGCGGCGTTGGTTGTCGCCATTTAATACGTAATGCGTCTAGAATTGGCGGAACGTGGGAAACGAAAGTGTCTTAGTGTCTGGTTGTGGGTTCGATCCCCACTCGAGGAAATGAAATATTTGATTAAAATTATATTTCCATTTCTTCGTTCTGGTGTCCAGGCAAAGCGCGGCGTAGTGTTCCGCCACTCAACACGGTGTAACTTAACACTAGGTTCCCAGGAATCTGATTTTTCGATTTCAAGTAGTTATTTAGTTCAGTAGATTCGTTAATAGTGCTTTAATGAATATCCATTTAAACTTCACTTAATTATTTTTCAGCGTGCTCATGTTGCATTCCTTTGACACAAAGTTCCTCTGAAATACATTACGGATAAAATTTTACTATATTTTAAATTTAACAATTGATTTCTTTAGTAAACTCCTTTTTATCTTCACCCTCTATCCCGCATATAGCCGGGTAGACAGAGGAAACCTGGGAAGCTATTGTTAAACTTTTAATTAATTAAACAGTAACATAAAGAATAATATAGAGGTCACTCGTGGCGCAGCGGCACAAAGTGTGACTGTAAAACTGACTGGTTGTGGGTTCGATTCCGTCTCGAGGAGATGAAATATTTACTTAAGTTTATATTTCCATTTCTTCGTTCTGGTGTTGAGGCAAAGCGCGGCGTTGAATTCTGCCACTCAACACACAAGCCTGCAGAATTCGGCAGAAAGTGGGGAATGGAGTGACTTAACACTAGGTTCCCTCTGCCTACCCTGCTGTGTGCGGGATACAGCGTGAAGCTGTAAAGAATAATATTTTTTGACTTATCAAACAATAACTGATAAAAATAATGTACGCGAGATACCGAAGAGTAAATATTTTTATATAAAAGACATTACGTCGTCCAGTCACGTCTTAAAGACGAAAGTTTACGACAGCATGATGAAAAAGCTGCAACTTTAGATTTACTGCTATTTTATAATCAACGTCGTAATTTTTTTAATTAGAGAACACGGATATGTTTTTTTTTTAATTAATTAAAATATAATTTTCGCTATAAGAAAAATATTTATTTTTAGCTAAGTAGAAGGTATAACAAGTTAAAGTAGAAGGTATAAGATATAAGAAAGCCTTTTTTGCTACGTTCAACAGACACAAGGAACCTAGTGTTGAGGCACTCTGTTCCCTTCATTCTATTAATTTACGAAACATTGAGAGTTGAGTAGCGGAACTCTACGCCGTGCTTTTTTTCACGAAAGCGAAAAAAAATCATATTTTAGAAATATTATTTTATAGAACGAGCCTATAATCATCGCCTTAACAATAAGAGGTAAAAATGTTAATACTATAATTATTATAAAGCAAAGCTTCAAAAACCCTTCCTAGAAACATTTAAAATTTCTTTTTCTTACATAATATTAATCTAATAACAACTAATTAACAAATAAGACTAATTAATAAAGTTTTCAATACACAAAAATGGTTATAAAAAAGTTGAAGTTGTATAACTTAATCTGTTAATAACAAAAAAAAATTGAAAATCACTTAAATGAAAAACCGAATTCGCTGAAAACAAAGCTCTTCTTTCCAACGAGTGTCATATGATCGTACAATGTACGAAACTGCGGTCTTTTATGTTACGAAATCCACATTTCTGTACAAATTTAAGCTGACATTGAATATTGAAAACAATAAAATAAGAATTATAGCTTTTTTTATAACACTAAAACTTTAACGCGGTTTTGTCTGACATTATATAGTAATTTTATAATACCACTAATATACCGATGAGGCCAGTCGTGGCGCAGGGGCACTGAGTGTGACTCGACTGGTTGTGGGTTCGATCCCCACTCGAGGAGATAAAATATTTACTTACATTTATATTTTCATTTCTTATTTATATTCTTAGATAAAAAGTGAGAATGGGAGTGTTTTAAAACAAGGTTCCCTTTGCCTACCAACTATATAAACGATACGGCGTTGAGCTGAAAAAAAAACATCTAAAAATAATATTATCTAAAGCACCAAGCAAAGAAATACCAACACCGTGTCACCAACACGCTTTGACAAGAAATCGATGTCCTGTTAATTGGAGTCAAGCGGTCTGACAAGCAATCAAAAATACATAGAGTTAAACGGGCGCCCGTCCGCGCCATTACAAATTGTTTTCCATCAAAATCACACTTTATTATCTATAAAGCATGAGCATATTGCATTCTATATACCGTCTTAGGTGTACAGCTGTGTATGGTTATTTATTAATAAATGAGGCCAGTCGTGGCGCAGGGGCACAAAGTGTGAGTGTAAAAGTGACTGGTTGTGGGTTCAATCCCCACTCGACGAAATGAAATATTTATTTTAATTTATATTTCCGTTTTTCGCTCTAGTTTCAAGGCAAAGCGCGGTGTAGAGTTCCGCCACTCAACACGCAATGCCTCCAGAATTTGGCGAAAAGTGGGGAACGGATTGTCTTAACACTAGGTTGCCTCTGCCTACCCTGCTGTGTGCGGGATATAGCGTGAAGCTGATTAAAAAAAAATAAATATTTGTGAGAATGGATGTTAGTTCCACTTTTACGCAAAAACTACTAAACGGATTTAGATAAAACTTTACAGTAATATAGCTTATAAATGAGAATTACAAAAAGCCTGGTTTGATCCCCACTAGGGTGAGATTATATTTATTTTCATTTCATAGCTGTGATAGACAAAGCGCAGCGTTGAGTTCTGTCTCTCAACACAAAATCTCTTGAGTTACGCGGAATGTGGGTAACACATTCCGCGTAACTCAAGAGATTTTGTTGATGTGACATTAAGTGTGAATTTTAGCACTAGGTAACCTCTTATTTAGAAAACGTATAAAAATTTGAACGTAACGAGATTTGAACCCGCGCCTCTTGGAAATCATCCAAGCGCTCTGACCATTAAGCTATACGTTCAAATCTCGTTGCTTTGGAATTTTTATACATTTTCCAAATAAGTTTTTTTATTACTTGAGGAATAACAATTTAAAAATGTTAAAAATACTCTGTCTACCCTACGCGAGTAAAGCTAAAAACTAAAGAGGTTTCTTGATTCAAATCTACAACCTAACTAGTTCTATATAGCGAAATGACCTAGAGTCTAACCGTGAAATCACTAACGAGAATCTAATTTCGATTTATTACATTCTAAATATCGAAAATCATAAATAAAATATTATCTAAAATACATATTATTATTATTCTTTTTTTTTATATTTTTTATCTAATTTAATACCAATTACGCTAAAGCCCTCTTGAACATAAAAATATAGACTTAATTGCTTGATCCTCATTAAGAAATATTTATCGAAAGGAAGCATAAGCTCACTTAAGATTTTATCGACGTTATATATTTTTCCTTATTCAGTATATTGAAGTGGAAACACAATCTTTGACGCAGTACCTAATACTTTAGCATTATAAATAATATTGTGTATATCATCAGAAAATAGTACCTTATTTTGATGTTTTTTAGTTTCACGCTGTATCCTGTACATAGCAGGGTAGGCAAAGGGAACCTGGAAACCTAATGTTAAGACACTCCGTTCCCCACTTTCCACTGATTTCTAAAGACATGAAAATATATAATATTTTATTTTTCCTAGTGGGAATCGAACCCACAATCTGCCACATTTACAGTCGCACGCCTGTGCTCCTTCGCCACGACTAGCCTAAATTATTAAGAAATTTATATTTTTATATAAATATCTTTAGCTACTGCTAAACTCTATAATATAGACAGTCATCACCTTTCCGCATATAATTTAAAGTTTATTATTAGATAACATTTATTTTTTATCAAAGGCAATTTAACAATTATCAAAAAAATATAATTAAAATTAAATTAAATCAGCTTCACATGCAGAGGGAACCTAGTGTTAAAACACTTCGTTCTCCACTTTCTGCCCAATTCTGTGTTCATCATTGCGTGTTTAGTGGCAGAACTGAACGCCGCGCTTAGCCTCGACACCAGAGCGAAGAAATGGAAATATAAATTTAAGTAAATAATTCATCTTCTCGAGTGGGGATCGAACCCACAAACCAGTCGGTTTTACAGTCACACTTCGTGCCACTGCGCCACGACTGATCTATAATTAAATATAATTAAAAGTCAAATTACATCATTTAAACACATTTATTTACTATATCGTGTATCTACTAAATAGGAAAACATCGTTAGCGTCAATCTGGCGGAACTTGGAGCAGCCAGTGACAGTAGACTCTAAGTAAATAGCCTTTACTACTCATGGGACAAGCCGCGTTTTAGAACTCATTATAGACACCAGTCTTCTTGAAACTTAGATGTGTTAAGCTGTCTTTACTGTGGATGATTTAAAAAAATATTGTTTATAATTGTAAGATTTTTATTTGAATTTCTTACGTTAGTAACTGAATGACTAACAGACCGTTTCTTAATAAATAATATGTATTTTTTTTAATTGATATTCCACACTTAGGAAAGGAAAATACGTTACTAAGTATGGAGTAGTAACGTACGTAAAGTACCCATGAAAGTAAATAATAAATAAACCAATGATATGACAATAATTACAGGTGATTTAAATTTGTTACTCATTTTCATGTTTTTTTTTGTTTTTCTCTGAAACTTTGAAATGGGGAACGCAATTTCTTAACGCTAGGTTCCCTCTGCCTACCCTGCTAAAAAACTCCCTAAAATTTATATATTTCTAATTGTATAACGCGCCACGCCTATAAACGGAAGGAGTCGCTCAAACTTGACAAGTATAACCAAATAAACTCCGTAATCAGTGGCCGTAGAGAGATCTCGATTGCACAATCTCAAACTCAACTACTGAAACTGGCGGATCGGACATTTCAACAAATTCTTGTCGACATTTCCATTTGAGAACGTATTATCCATTTAATCTTTGCAATGTGATATACTGTTTGATTGTTTTAATTCTAATTAACTTTACACAGCTTTAACAAGCTACGGACGCCAAATATGACGCCTAATATAATATATTTTTTATGTTTGCATTGTATCTTTGTATTGACCTGGCACTCATGCGAGATGTTTTTAGAAATAAATGAAATTAAATTAAATCAGCTTCAAGCTATATCCCGCACACAGCAGGGTAGGCAGAGGGAACCTAGTTTTAAGACACTCCGTCGCCCATTTTCCGCCGAGTTCTGGAGGCGTTGCGTGTTGAGTTGCGGAACTCAACGCCGCGCTTTGCTTTGACACCAAGAAATGGAAATATAAATTTAAGTAAATACTTCATCTCCTCGAGTGGGGATCGAACCCACCACCAGTCGATTTTATAGTCACACTTCGTGCCGCTGCGCCACGACTAGCCTCATTGTTTTAATTCTAATTAACTTCACACGGCTTTGACAAGCTACGGACGCCAAATATGACTGAAAGTAAAACATATATTTTTAGTTAATTAAATCTCCACCGACTATAATATATTTTTTATGTTTGCATTGTATCTTTGTATTAACCTCGCACTTAGGTTAGATGTTTTTAGAAATAAATCAAATTAAATTAAATCAGATTCACGCTGTATCCCGCACACAGCAGGGTAGGCAGAGGGAACCTAGTTTTAAGACACTCCGTTGCCCACTTTCCGTCGAGTTTTGAGAGCTTTGCGTGTTGAGTTGCGGAACTCAACGCCGCCCTTTGCCTTGTCAAAGACTAAGAAATGAAAATATAAATAAATATTTCATTTCCTGGAATGGGGATCGAATCCACAACCAGTCCATTTTATAGTCATACTTTGTGACTCTGCGCCACAACTAGCCTCTAAATAAACCGACCTTTATATATATTTTTTAATTTTTTACATAATTTATATGAGATAGAGAGTATATATAAAAAAATCAGCGTCACGCTGTATCCCGCACACAGCAGGGTAGACAGACGGAAACTAGTGTTAAGACATTCCGTTCTCCACTTTCTGCCGAATTTTTCGAGGCATTGCATGTTGAGTGTCTTATATATTTAAAAAACTAATAACAATCTTAAGCACTTATGGCATAAATCGGCCTTAATAAATCTAATGACATTAGAAACTCTAGAAAAATTAATAAATTAGTAACAAAAAACTCAAAATCCAGAATGTCTACAACAAAACATCTAAATTCCATTGTTAACCTGCATCATCCATCTATAAACTATTTTAGTAGAAATGCAATATAAGTTTATAATTCGAGTCCAGTCCGTGCTGCGCGCACAACTCAAACCCGAACTAGATATTAATCTATGTTCAGACGACACGGTTCCTCCTAGGGATGTCATATTTTTTTTTAAATATTTATTCCTTTATTTTTTTATATGAAAAAGCTAAACTTTATGCTTGAAAATAAAAAATTAATATAATAAAATTATTGATATTCGATATAACTTTATTAAGATTGAATTAATCATTTCAAAATATAATCTTCGAAATAATACCTAATATTTATAATCTAAAAATAATTTATACTGACTATTTAGGCAAAAAACTCTAAATATATAACCTTTTTTTTAGAATAATGTCACATTTTATTTACACAGTAGCAACCCTACACCGAGGGAGGCTGTGGGTGGATAGGCGAGCAACAGGTGCCTGGAGCGCTACTCAGAGTATCTACAATGATCCGAGGACTCGTCTCGACCAATTTAATTATTGCCAGCCCGTAGTAAATGTATCTCGACACCATATTTGTTATTTCGTTATTGTTATAACAGTTATATCGTTATCGTTTATTTTAGAATATGATAATTTAAATTTAAAATGCAATATATAAATATCAGCTTCACGCTGTATCCCGCACACAGAGGGTAGGCAGAGGGAACCTAGTGTTAAGACACTCCGTTCCCCACTTTCTGCCGAATTCTGGAGGCAATGCGTATTGAGTGGCAGAACTCAACGCCGCGCTTAATCTCGACACTAGAGGGAAGAAATGGAAATATAAATTTAAGTAAATATTTCATTTCCTCGAGTGGGGATCGAACCCACAACCAATCGGTTTTACAGTCACACCACGTGCCGCTGCGCCACGACTGGCCTTTAATACGATTTTAGAATATGATAATTTAAATTTAAAATGCAAAATATTCTTTATTTAAATTGACTTTTACAAGTAGTTTTGAATCCTCTCGAATGTACATGGACATGTCGCTACCACAGGCTCGGAATGTAGTTGTAATGAGAAGAACCGACAAGCTCAGCAGTTGCTATTATAATTTAATTTAATTTTGTTGCATCTTCTTGTTCCTGGCATTAATCCCGGCTGTTTGCCAGGGTATGCCTTCCTGCTCAATCTACTCCACTTTGCACGGTCTTTAGCGTCCTGGGTGGTTAGACCATTGGCTCTCATGTCCTGCATCACTACATCCAACCAGCGCTTCCTTGGGCGTCCGAGAGGTCTCACTCCAGGGACTGACACAACAAGACACTTGCATCCGACATAGTTCTTAGGCCGCACTATGGGCAATTGAGGTCTGTATCAGATCAAAAATCGATAACTTTTTTATTTGTTAAGATAAACAATTGAATTTTTGCACAAGCATAAAGTATAAAATAGCGCTTTAGGTAACGTTCAGATATTATACTTTTATTGGAGTATATATATATTAAAAAAATAATGAAAAGAATAAAATAATAATTTCCTTAGTCCACACTACTTATAGTAGTAATAAAAAAGTATTATTAAATTAGTTTATTAAAAAACAATGTTTCTTAAGCTGTTATCTATTTAAGTAAGAAATTACGCGTACACATATACTTATTTAATAAAATATAAAATTTACAAAAACTGATTTACAAGTAGAATAATATTGAATATGATGAGTATATTATATGTAATTATACTTGGTGAACTTCGGGATCCATAATAAGTTCATTCAATTTTAAAAGATCTAGAGTATCTTCATGAAGTGCCTTCACACTTTTGCTATACTCGTATGTTTTTCTATGACTGGAAATGTACGGTTCTGATGTGTAGAGAAGAGTATGAAATACATCCTCATTTGTAGCTGACTGAGAGCACTTTCTGGCATGATGTAGGCGAAATTTTTGATACTCCTTATTGCGGGATTCTTGTGCACCTTGTGCTTCTTGGGATCTCATTCGTTTGTTAGATTCCTTAAATACATGTATTGCGCTTTTGTTAAATCAAAATAAATAAAAATATTTAATGCCTCTTGATCCGATAGCATTTTGCTCTGGCTTGCGTTTTCTATGAGATTCAAATATAGAGACATTGTATCTCGATCAGCAAGCCTTAATTTTTCCACGAGTTTTGCTTCTTTTTCTCCTCCTATAGGACGTAAGCCCTGGACGTAGGCATTGCAAATGTGTGTGTTCAAAGCCATATTCACTAAATTACGCGGTATTTTTTCGCCTCTTCGTTGATTGTGATGAGTCCCCATAGCGACACAGGGTCTTCTGCATTTTCCAGAAGACGTCGATGGTGAGTTCTCAGAAGCTACTTCTTTAATGATTGGTAAGGTTAACAAATATTCAGAATCAAACCAATTTTCGTTGTTTTTTTTTAAAAAAACTAATTTTTTTTCCGGGACGCTTCTGTCCATTGTTTATTAAAGGAACGAATAAGATTCCTTTGAATGTCGCTGATAATAAAACATATGTTGTCTACAGAAACATGATACTTTTCTTTAAGAAATATTAATAGCTAATATTGATTGCATCAAGTTTTTTTCCTCCTTTAATGTATGGGAATAATAATTCACGCTTGGAACACTTGAAAACACTTGCTTTAGCTACTTTGAAATTTAGTGAAGTTACTTAACAATCAAACGTCTGTTAGTAATTTTATTACTAATTTGTAAGAGTTTTATTAAATTAATTCACTCTATTTATATAATTTCATAAATGAGGGTAGTGTGCATTTTATTAATTAGTTATACCGCAAAATGTGTGCAAAATGAAGATAAAATGTTCTTTTATTAATAAATAACAATAATTTCATTGAAATTTACCGTAATCTAATTAATTAAATAGTACAACATTAGAAATTTCAATAGATAGAGTTTTCTTGTTCCGTGACTTGTATCGTAGTTTTCGTGATAACTTCTAAAACCGCACGTTTCCGCGGCTGATTTTTATAAATGTTATTTATGAATATCTGGACTATAAAACAACATCAAATATAACGCGTCGGTAGACGTCGGTAACTGTCAAAAGTCTCGATGAACTTTAAGTACGTACTTTTTTTCTCTTCATTTATTGTTAATATTTTTTATAAGAATATAGTCACAAAATCCACAATATAATAATTGTTTTAAAATCTACATTTTATAGGCTTTTTAAAAATATATAACACTTTATACCTATTTGCACATTTTTTTAAGGAAATTAAGTTTAAAATATCGATGCGAACAACCTGAAATAGACGTTCTTACGTATTACATTTTCTCACAATAAAAAAAAATATATTCCAAATGTAATTCACGAAAAAATAATTCATTACATTAAAGGTCCACTATTATACTATTTAAAAAAAAATAAAAAGTGCGTCAGGGACGACTTTAGTAAAAATGAATTTTGATCTGCCGTTGTTCTACCATTATCCATAGTGGGCCGGCGCGTAACGTGACCAAACCATCTCAGGCGACGCTCTTGGAGCTTATCCGCTACATCACGGACTCCAAGACTACCTCGAATGAATGTGTTGCAGTTGCTATTTGTTGTATTATAATTTAATTTAATATTAATAAATATTATAAGTCGCCATATTTATATACATTTGTAAATTAATAGATTTGCTCTACAGTATAATGATAAATATTCAATTGTCTAATCATCCAACTATATTTATTTATAAAAAATAATTGTGTGATTGTAATGTTACGGATATTGTGGATTTGATCCCCACTCGGGAAAATGATTATTATTTATTAAAATGATTATTATTTATATTTATTTTCATTTCTTCGCTCTGGCATCAAGGCAAGCCCGGCGTTGAGTTCCGCAACTAAAACCTCCGACTCTGCTATGCGCGGTAGACAACGCGAAGCTGAAAAAGTAATAATAATGAATATTGATTTTTTAATATTCAAATAAAAAAATACTTAAAATATTTATAAAACTAATAGCATAATTTTGAGGTCAACAATAAAAATATATCACGATAGCATGTTTATAAAAATATAAAAGATTCTAAATATTATTTATATTTCGATGTCATTATTTGTTGTTCTTCTTTACCTTAACGGCGAAGTCTACAGGGAACGCCTTCTAAGAAATCATATCGAATCGTCTTAAATCATTTGAATATCATTGAAGCAAAAAAAATATGCAATATCAGTTTTATCTATATATATAAAAAGACTTGTGCTGACTGACTGAGGTAAGACGCACGCAGAGCCGTAACCGCTGATGGTAGAAACGTGAAATTTGGGCAAATGTTTATTTTCATATTCTGGACATCCACTAAGAAGGGAATTTGAACTATTTTAACCCTAAAGGGATGAAATAGGGGTTGAAAGTTTGTATGGAATTTTTTTTTTATCTGTACCGATTTTTATAAAATTTGAAATTCAGACTTTTACCAATATTTCATTGAATACGTGTTTCATGGTTTTTAAGAATTCACCCTCTAAGGGTTCAAATAAGGGGTTGAAAGTTTATATGGAAAAATCTTTAAATCGCCACCGATTTTTATAAAAAATTAAATTCAGACTGTTAAAAATATTTTATTGAACATGTGTTTCGTGGTTTTTTTAGAATTCACTCGTAATAAGCGGGCGAAGCCGCGCGCGCCCTCTAGTCTATATATATAAAAGGACTTGTGCTGACTGACTGAGGTAAGACGCACGCAGAGCCGTAACCGCTGATGGTAGAAACGTGAAACTTGGGGAGATGTTTATTTCCATATTCTGGACATCCACTAAGAAGGGAATTTCAAAAATTTTAACCCTAAAGGGATGAAATAGGGGTTGAAAGTTTGTATGGAAAAAAATTGTAATCTGCACCGATTTTTATAAAATTTGAAATTCAGACTCTTAAAAATATTTCATTGAACACGTGTTTCAGGGTTTTTAAGAATTCACCCCCTAAGGGTTCAAATAAGGGTTGGAAAGTTTATATGGAAAAATCTTTAAACTGCCACCGATTTTTATAAAAATTTAAATTCAGACTGTTAAAAATATTTTATTGAACACGTGTTTCGTGGTTTTTTTAGAATTCACTCTAATAAGCGGACGAAGCCGCGCGCGCCCCCTAGTTATCAGATAAAATGATATTGATATTAGAGAAAGAATTTTACCAAAATCCTTTAACTAAATAATACATAGATTGTATTCTGGGTTAATTGTTTTTATTAACTTCACGCTACTCTGCTATATGCGGGATACATAGCAGAATAGACAGGGAAACCTAGAACCTAGTGTTAAGACACTCCATTCCCATTAAGTCACTTCCGTTCCCCACTTATTATTATATATACAACATAAAATGGAGTTGAGTTCTGCGACTCAACACGCAATGCCTCCAGAATTCGGCAGAAAGTGGGGATCAGAGTGTCTTAACACTAGGTTCCCTCTGCCTACCCTGCTGTGTGTGATACAGCGTGAAGCTGATTTATTTAAAATGGGGTTCAACGAATAATTACAATTAAAAATATATCTTGTCCTAGATTTAGTTCGCACATACGAAGTTATAAGTAAAAGCAAGTTAGCTATATAGTGTATTCAAGCTTACCGTATTACACACGATTGATCTGTCAGCGAGCATCGTCGCACACAATAGGGATGTACCATTGTGTCACTAACACAGGGAAATATATTGTTCGTATAGAATATCAGAATTTAATTATATTATATAATGGATATTCTAACGGCGTTAAAATGTATTTATAATGCTTATTGACTTTTGATATAATATTTGGGATTTAATATAATTATTATTTTTTTAGTTTAAATAATAACTTGAGGCCAATCGTGGCACAAAGTGTGACTGTAAAACCGACTGGTTGTGGGTTCAATCCCCACTCGAGAAGATGAAACATTTACTTAAATTTATATTTCCATTTTGATAATTCTCTGGTGTCGAGGCAAAGCGCGGCGTTGTGTTCTGCCACTCAACACGCAATGCCTCCAGAATCCGGCAGAAAGTGGGGAACGAAATGTCTTAACACTAGGTTCCCTCTGCATACCCTGCTGTGTGCGGGATACAGCGTGAAGCTGATTAATTTTTCATTTTAAATAATAACTTAACTTCACGCAATATCACTAGCGGGGTAGTCAGAGAGAACGCTACCGTCTATCTATAAAACAGTTTTCGAAGGTCAACCGAGATCCCCCCTAATTTAAATAATATAATTAAAAGTAGGTTTTTCAGTTGCGATCTCAAGACCTTGTTTCGCAATCATTACCATACCATCTGCCTTAATATTCATCTACGTTTACGTTTGCGCCTTTCCCGCCAGGTTTTTGATTTTCTCATGATATAATTTCTCCCGGTAAAAAATATATATAATTTTCAAAAATCAATAAACATTTTATTTTTAGTGATGAGAAAAAAATATCGATTCGTATTCTATTAATATTTTTTCGTGTCACTATCTAAAAAGGAAAAAACAGAACTCTTATAAGGTTAAGTAAAGTATATCAAGACCTATATATATTGAAATCATGTGAAAGTATCATAAAAATTAATATCAACGTACAGTTATAATTACAAAGTTAGTGGACCTACATACAATATAAATAAAGGAAAAAAGTCAAAAGTGGTTGACTAAAGGTATTTCATAGAAAAAATGTCATAACAATCTTATATTTGTACGTACAAAAGTAGTACATACGCCCGCAAACTTAAATTTGTCAACTTTATTCTCCGCATTATCAAAACCTAGGGTAGGATAGGGTATGTCCTGTGGACCTACATATACAAAATTTGGCGAAAAGTGAAAAGTTGCAGTACAAGTAAAGAAAAAATTCGAAAAATGAAATAAAATAAAAAAATATAATATAATTTAGGTATATAACATTTCATACAGTGCATATGCCCAAAAATTAAAGTTTCTCAACTTTTATAAGCTATACTTTCTGTTTATCTACAATCCTGATAATGACAATGGAACCCTCGGCAGATGAGTCCGATTCGTACTTGACTAGTCAAGTACGAATCAGTCAAGTCAAATCAAATGCTTTTGATTAATTAGGAATTTAAATTACAAATTACACGATTTTGTTTCTTAATTATTATTCATACAACACAAGGAATTTCATACAAACGTTCAACCTCCACTTTGCACTCATAAAGGTGAATTTTCTTTGTACTAACGCTCTACAAAAAACCTAAAAAAAATTAGATCCCAAGTTCAACAGTTTGAGCTGTGCGTCAATATCTGTTTAATATAGAATCATATAAATATATATTCATTAAATAAAATAATAATTTATATAGAACCCGAGCAATAAAAACGTGCTATTTGACAAAATCTAACACCACTCACTTTCTGAAAACACATTATTTTATGCATTTTAATAATGAAAAAAATCTTATTTACTTTATACATTTTTAATAAATTGAAATATCGATAACTATTTACATACTACATATTGTAACTGATATCCCAAACACCTTTTAAAATATTATTTAATAAATAATGCCTTGGCTCGTGATGTGTCTAGTGGTTAGAACTCTTTATAGTTGTGATCGTGAAGAACCCAAAATCTTTTAGAGATTCAGAGGAAACAGTGTTAACAATTCCATATTATGCCATTAGAAGGTATCGCTTTAATAAGATATTTGCCATCAGAAGTTGTTCTTGTGTCAGTTATTTAGATAACTATAGACTCGACAATATAACATTGTCATAACTCGAAGCTCGTCCGAAGATAAGCCAAGAGCGCGTCCTATCTTCCTCTCCACTATAACTGCGAACTAGTTATAATAAAAGGAAGAAAGAGTACGGGCCCCGCCCCGCCCCTACACCGTGAGTTCCGACCAGACCGTGGCTTTACAGTCATCGTTAAACCCTCCGAGACGTTTGTGTGTGATCTTTCCGAAGGTACTTGTTACGCTTGTTTATATTAAGATTGTATTAGGATAGTGATTCGTGATGTTGATTGATTTGTGAGATCAATATAAGTCGTTGGAACGAACGCACTACCGCTAGGCGGCCGATATGTTAAATAAACGCACGGCACACACCCCATAGTCGTGTCTCGAACCGTAGGCGGACACTACTACATACACCAGAGTTCCAGGACATAAAATAGCACCACACACCCGTATG
>JAATLQ010036723.1:0-42176 GCA_013421005.1 Heliconius erato x Heliconius himera | reverse complement strand
CAAAATTTAGAAACTTTAACAAGTTGTCATTCTTAAACTACTGGTTCAAATTGACTGAAATTTTAAATATACCGTGTTTATATAATGCCTGATTAGTTAGTGAAAATTCAGGTTTCTTGTTTTATCCACAACGAAGTTATAGGGGGTTGAAAATGGCCTGAATTGCTTCGAGAAAAGGATGGTACGGCCGTGCCGCTGTTTTTTGCTCGACTTGGCGGGGGCACTGCCGTGCCCCCAGAACATAGTTTAATATCTATATAAAATTAAACATAGTTTTATACCTTATACTTTTATATAAACATATATACAGACATTGTGTACAATGATATCAAACAGCTAAAAACGTCATAGACTAATATTGTTGCTGTCGAAATTATAGGCTAAATGAACTGAAGCCTTATTGTTATTGCTTATTCTACTTTTGCCTCTTGTGTCTTTCGAATTTTACGGAGCTAACAAATAAATTTGATTATATGCATATACTTTATGATTCATGTGAGTATATTATTACTGGATGCATTGATTATATTCATGTTGAAAAAAAATTATATAAATATTTTCATTTCCTAGTTTGGGTAAGTGAAGGGCAAAGCGCGGCATTAGTTCCGCCACATAACACGCAATGCCTCAAGAATTGAAGAAACTGTATCCTAATGAACGTAGTGTTAAAACACTCCGTTCCCCACTTTCCGGCGTATTTGCATATTGAGTGGAGGAAATTAACGCTGCGCTTTGTCTTATTACCAGAGCGCGGAAAAGAAAATATTAAATATTTCCCCTTGTTTCATTTGTTTACAGTCACAAAAGCTTATGCCACTGAGTCATGACAGCCTCTCACAAAAATATCATTATATAGAAATTAAAGACATGACCTCTATGTCTAGAATTTAGCAAACAGGGTTACTAACCATCAGATAAGTTAAAACCCAAGTTAATTTGTATCTTAAACGAAATTTCCAAGAAAATCCTTTTACAAAGTATTTTCGATGTATTTCGTTTATCTGTCACAAAATTCGTCGTACATTCAGACTTAAAAAGACATAGATAGTAAATCAAAATTAGTTTTTCATCTTTTTTTAAATATTTTCATCAGTTTAGTTTCATTCTAAGGTTTTCTAACAAAACTCTGGTAATAAATAAAAATAATAATAAGAAGTATCTATATATTCTGTTTTATTTTATGCCTACTCCGTATTTAATGGAATAGAGAATTATCTTGTGTTAAGAGTTAAGATCTCATTTACTTTATTTTCCGCATACAGATCTTTTTTAGGCTAAGTAAAATAAAAAAAAAATCGCCTTTAAAACTATACTTATACGACAAATTTAAACAAAACATTTTTTAAGCTTCACGCTGTATCTCGCATATAACAGAGTAGGCAGAGAGAATCTAGGAAAAGTGTTAAGTCACACAATTACCATTAAACACCACTCAATTCTGGAGGCATTGCTCGCTGAGTGGTGGAACTTAACACCGTACTCGTTTCGTTATCAGAGCGACAAAATGAAAATATATTTTTTTTTCATTTCTCTGATGGAAGATCATGTGCTATAGGTGCAACCATAAGGTTAGAGAACAAATAGTTATAACGATCTTTAAATAAAGAGTAAAAACAATTCAACCTTGTTTAATAGCAATTTAGGTAAAATATATTTAGAAAAACACCCAATTTTGGCCGCGAACTAAACGCAGCAGCGTTTATTATAAAGTATCAAAGCTCATATTTTTATTGATGCATATTGTTTTACTTGAAAAAAAAAACATAGTTAAGAAATTGTAACTAGTTATGCTTGGTCACGCTCGACGTATTTCTTTTTTTAGATTATGGTATCTGTCATTTTGTTAACAGCGTTTACTTACAGACCATTGCGCAGTCAGCTCCTGAGTTGAATAAACCAGGTAAACTGACTAGGTCAAAAAAAGTGAAAATTAAAATCATTTTTCCCCTAGGAAAAAGTTTTTAGGAAAAAGTTTTAGTTTCCCGCTCTGATAAGACTATAACCACGGCGTTGAGTTCCGCCACTCAACACGCACGACAACGCCTAAAGTGTTTTGATAATACATAAAATATTATAAAGATCAGCTTTCATGAAATTCTTTCTTTGTCATACAAGTACAAGAAAAGATCCAATACAATGTAATTTGATGTGAAAACGATATATCGATAAATAATCATAAAATTTACAGCACTATCAAAACGAGATACAACGCTGAAAATTTGTACTTCCTGTATTAAATATATTACTATGTTGGCAAATGAGAGTACAGGTCACCTGATGGTAAGTGATCACCGCTGCCCACCACCCCGTGCAACACCTGAGGAGTTAGTTACAAGTGCGTTGCCGGCCTTCACGGTGGAGATAGACGCGCAGCGTATGATGCAAACCATCCAAACGAAAGTAATGATAAAAATGAAGTGTGAAAAGTCAGAGAATGAAAGAGATTTCATCTCTTAACGAACGAACGAACTTCAAAAGAAACACTACTTCAAAGAAAACACGAAGCTTTTCTGACGAGAAGTCAGTGTTTCCCGAGGTTGCTTACGAACCTGTGGAATGAAAGGGGTGCTTTCAAAAAACGGTGAAACTTGAGCAGAACAACCACACGTTTGATGGCGATGGGCGAAATTTTACAAGGAGTGTATGAATGTGATGACGCCTCAGTCTTAAGTAACAGCATGACGCTGAGTCTTGATGTAGCTGGCGAAATCAGTATAAAACAAGTTGAGAGTGCAATACGAAGTCTGAAATGAGATAAGCAGCGGGAACAGATGGAGTTACTACCAAGATGATAAAGTTCTGGTTTTTGTACAATTTTGTGCTGGAAATCAGGTGGCAAAGGTTCACAGATAGACTACGGAAGCCATAGGGCATCAGTTTGATTAGATTGGGTAGTAAAGTAAATCGAGAAGAATGCAAGAGAGATCCGAAAGGCTATTGTGGGAGGCCCAAAGACGCTTTAAACCTGAAAGAAGATGTATGTATCAGAACTTTTCCATCCGCATGGTCAGGAAAAAAATCTTGGCGTTTAACCAAAAAGTTTTCAGTACTTTTGTGAACTTGGAGTTGTGAGAATGAAATTATAGAAGACACTACCTCAGTACAATGTGAGTGGGCCCTTGCTGCAGGCTGAAAAGTCTCTTTACAGAGATCACTTAGCCTGCGTGCGAATAGGAGCTGGGCTTTGACATCAAATCCATCCAATCGGGTTTTAACCAAGGAAGCGCCATATCAGCTTGGTTGATCAATTTGTATTTGGATAGCTGTCTCCAAGGAGTGAAACAAAGTGATATGGGAGTGAAGGTGCTTCACACTCATATTCATGCATAATTTAAATCATATGGGTAAGAAAACAAATCACTTGGTCCACCTGCATCCTAAGCTTCTTAGAAAAAAAAAGAAATAAGTCGCATAGTATGCGAAATTAATTACGTTTACACAGGTTCCAATACTAGATTCCCAAGTTCCCTCTACCTACTCTACTATGTGCGAAATACATCGTGAAGCTAAAAAACAGATAAATCTTTTGGAGTACATAGTTAAACGCTATAATCAATTTAAGGCACCTATTAAGCTTATCTGATAATCCTAAGTGTGATAATAGCACTTAAACTGATGTTGAATACAATAGAAATTAATATTCAAAGACTGAGCCCCTGTAATTAGTTAGTCCCAAAATATGTTGATAGTTCTATTATAATTATCATATTCACTTGTTCCATGGTCGTTCATCTTACAAAACTGTCGTGGAGGATTTTAGGCCTTTAGTTCATTTATCTTGGTTACTTTAGGTATTTATTTGCCGTTTGCGGGTACATTTTAAAGAGATTTGAGAGATTGAACTCCTGATACGTGTGAACGAAGTTTTGTAGAATTTGTTTGGTTGAACGCGCTAATTTAAGGAACTACTGGTTCAGTATTGTATGGTATTCCCGTTCCCAGTATATAACGTTCATCGTGGCTCAATGCACTCTATGCTATATCATGTGTACAACTCTTAGTAAATTCCATTCGACCACGAGGGAAACCGCAGTTAAAAGCTATGATATTATTATTTATAATTTTAAACATTTTTTTATCATTTATAAATTACGCTACCCACAAAATATAAAATCTGTTAGATTATCATTGTTATCAGTCTGCTACCCATTGGGATAATATTATTTTTGTATTCTTTTCCGTTCCTAGGTCAAGTAGGACGAAGTGCGGCGTTAAGCTTCGCTACTAAACGTACAATATTAGTAATTTGCATGGAAAACGAACAACAGTGTGTAATTACTAAGATGTTTTCAGATTTTGAAATTAAATGTAAAATTGTTTATAATATAAATTAAATATAGAAATCTAAATATGATAACCGAGTGTCCTCTATGGTCATTCATATTACAAAGCTGTGGTAAAAGCTTTAGTTCATTCTCGATGAGTTGTTTACCAGCCGTTTGGAGTGTAACTCAAATATTGGTAATGATGACATGGTTTAAGTTCGTTTTACGTTAATTTAAATTTTGCATATTGTAGTTAAATTAACTTATAAGGTACATAACTAAGTTTTAACCTGTTCACACTTAATGCTTAAGATGAATTGTTTAATGATAAGTGTTATAAGATGGACGTGTTAGTGTATCAGACAGTGGTATTGTAGTTGTAGATGTTAAATGAATAAGCCGTTTTTTTTATTACGGCTATCAAAATTTTACAAGCTGAAACTGTATACATAATCTATACTTAATATAATAAAGTTCTATTGGAATCTATTAGAAGTATTTATCGATGTACAGCCCGAAACAATTACTTTTAATTTTTTGTCTGTTTGTTTCTCTATTTGTTAATGTATTTCAGAAACAGCTTACTTAACCAATTGAAATGATGTGTTCAATTTTGTATTTTAAAAAACTTCTTTTATTCGTATTTGTTTTGTTTGTATCAGTTGCTACAAAATAAATGTTTTATTGAATTGACTGAAACTTTCGTTTTCAATATATAGACATGTATGTATATTTCAAATGTTAATGCTATTATAACACGAAAGCAATTCAGACTGGTTAATAAATAAACGTGTGGTTCAAGCGGGCGACACCGCGAACGGGTCGATGGTTTTAAATAAATCACAAATATAAAAATCGGTAGAGGCGTCGTGCTATTTGCTTAACGGTTGAGGATTCGTTAGCTAGTTGGATGTATAAATAATTCTTCGCTCTGGTAACAAGACAAGATAGAAGCGCGGCGTTGAGTTCCGCCACACAGCACGCAATGTTTCGAAAATTGTTGTATGTCAATAAGATTTCTCTGCCTACTCTGCTATATAAGAAAGACACAAGAAAGCTGAAAATACCTAATCTAATGTAACTTTTTAATACTTACCAATATCAACGCGAATAACGGCAATGGTGCATGGTGTGTCGCCATCAAAGTTCCGGTTCCAAGGCATATAGTAACTAGTACAGATCCGGACAACGCCAGCGCCTCCCACTCCGCTGCGGCCGGCAGCAACGCCATGGCCAGGACTATTGTTAAGACGAATATTATAACTGATAACGTTGATATTGCTGTCACTTGAGATGATAGCGTCTGAAACAAAAGATATATTTTTAAAGTTGCATAATTGGAGACAAGGTGAAGTAATGAAAATTTGTACTATTTAATATTTATTGAAGCCACCCATGTGACGGTCGTGGGCTCGATCCCCATTCTAGGGTGTGATTATATTTAATTTATTTAAATTTTTCCCGCCCCTCAACATTCAATGTCTCAAACACTTGACGGAAGGTGGAGAACGCAGTGTCTTAGCAGGCATTAGGTTTCCCCTGCATATCCATGCTAAAAAATATTCGTATTCTTTAAGTATAAATATATGTTTCTAATACATAAAAATACTTATTAATTTAGTCTAATATAATTTATTCAAGTTTTCAGCTACGTATAATAATTATTGTTATAATTAATTAAAAGTGATAACTTAACTTAACTTAACTTAACTTAGCTTCACGCTTTATCCCTTGCGGGGTAGTCAGAGAGAACGGAGCGCCAAACGCTACGGTTTAAAAGTGATAAAATCTTAAAATATAAATTCAAGTACACGACTGGATTTTATTTTCTACTGTTAATCTTTGCTATCCTTTGAAACTAACTTTGTGATTAATGATTTTAGTAAATAATGAAAAATGTTTGCTGCGCTATTACATTGCGGTGTGATATTAAAATATAGAGGCCGTCATGGCTCAGGGGCAACAAGAGTGCGACTCTAAACGTAACGGTTGTGAGTTCGATTGAGACTTGGGGGAATGAAATATTTAATATTTTTAATTCTTTACTCTGGTGATATCAACGTTACGGCGACGTTGAGATCCGCCACCCAACATGCAATGCCTCCAGTATTTGGCGAAAAGGGGAACACAAAAAGAACCTGGAAACCTATTGTTAAGACAATTCGTTTTCTTTAAGACATTTCCGTTGCATACTTTCCGCCGAATTCTGTAGGTTCCACAGGGCATTGCGTGTGAGATGGTGGAACTCAACGCCTCTTTGCCTTGCCTCGTTACCAGTATGGATAAATGAAAATATTAAATATTATATTTCCCCTGATGGGCATTGAACTCATAACAGTCATGTTTCAGTCGCACGCTTGTGCCTCTGCGCCACAACTACATCAAATATACCTATATCTAATAATGTAATTCGTACATACTCGTATGTATGTATAGTGAAGTAAAATGTAAGTAATTAAGAGTCAATTTGCTAACAAGCCAAGCGGAAGGCTACATTTAATCAGGTAAGTGATACTTGCTATGGTAATCAGCATAGGTATGTAAAAGCTCCATTGTTATTACAAATACCGATTTTGCTTTTTATTTATTTTCATTATTAACTTTTTCCTGATTGAGCTAAAGAGAGCTTTTTTGTAAATTACTGTTCGTTAATTTATTGAGACCGTAGGACGCAGGGACACAAGCGTGTAACTGTAAAGCTGACCGTTTGATTCCCGCACAGGGCAATTTAATATGTTTTAAATATTTTCATTTTGTCGCTCTCGTAGCAAGGCGGCGCCAAGCGCTACGGCATCAAAAGCGCTACGGTCTCTAAGGCGTGAATCTCAATAGTTAATAAAATTTATTTGTTATTTTAAATCAGCTTCACGCTGTATGCAGCACATAGCAGGGTAGGCAGAGGAAACGTAGTATTAAAACATTCCGTTACACGCTCTTTGCCTCGACATTTTGAGTAGGGTTCGAACCCACAACAAGTCGTGTTTACAGTCCACGACTTTTCTCACTGGTATGTACCTACCAGTAATAAATGTAAATGCAAAACACCAATAATAAAAAATCATAAAATCAGTTCCCCGCACACAGTAGGGTAAGCAGAGGGAACCTAGTGTTAAGACACTCCGTTCCCCACTTTCCGCCGAATTCTGGAGGCATTGCGTGTCGAGTAGCGGGACTCAACGCAGTGCAGCATAAATTTAAATAAATATTTTATTTTTTCGAGTAGGTATAGAACCCATAACCAGTCGATTTTACTGTCACACTTTGTGCCCCTGCACCACGACTTGCCTGACCAATAATAACAAAAAAATCTAGGTAAATAATAGTCACACAAAATCCAACGATACCACTCAACGCTTCGTAGCGTTGCTCTAATTAATTGACTGCACAATTACACAATTCAGAATGTTTGTACTAAATTTAATTGGAGGCTGGATTTTTAACATCAAGACCTAATTAGGTCTATAATATAATTTTTGTATTTGACCATAATAGTTTTATTTATTCGTATGGAATATAAAACCAGTGTTTTTTAACATAAAAAATAAACGTAACGTGTCGTGGTGGTGATAAAAAATAACGTGTCGTGGTACTCAAAAATTGCAGTAGTTATTAATGAAAATTTAGATTTTATAATTATAGGTAAAAACAAAAGATACAGTCCATATATCCATTGTATGCAGAATACTATTTTTACTGCATTTTTATTTAATTTAGTAGATTCAAAATATGACAACAAGTAGTAACGAAATAGGTTAACATAGGCTTTAGAACTAGATTCCCTCTGCTGTTACACAGCGTGAAGCTGATTTTTTTAGACTATAGAAACTATGAAAGTAAACAATTCATACTTGTTATGAATACCAAATTGTAGTCAGTTTCACGAGTTTTTAGTGTTGAAAGATCATAAAAGCTGCGCCCGAAGCGGTTTCAACCTTTTTCACGTTTGTCACTGTTTGACAAACTGTCACAACACTCCTTGACCGTTATAGCGACTTGGATTAATAATAATTTAACAATTATAATATTTTTATTCGTATAGCTAGAAATGTATATCGAAAATATTTATATTTAAAAATATATATATAATATTAGAAGTCGTCCGTCTGTGTAAACGCAAAGCTTGTGGGTTCAGTACGCATTTGGGGCATCAAATTTTAACGCATTATTTTATATATTTATATTTTAATATTAAATGAATATAATTCAACAATGCCTCCAGATTTCCGCGGAAAGCGGGGAATGGAGTGCCTTAACACTAGGTTCCCTTTGCCTACCCTGCCGTGTGCGGGATACAGCGTAAATATACCTCTAGATATGAACCTTAAAATTATTAAAGTATTCCTAAGAATTATTAATAATATTTTGTATTTGCTTTCAGGCATGAAAACAATACTATCGTAAAGTAGTTAATAAGAGCTTTTCTAACTGATTGCGGCTTCCAATCCCATTAAAAATATTTAACATTTGAAATACTTTTAAAATTGTTGTCAGTTTCAGTAGTTTTCGCTTTCATAAAAGCTACGCCTCGAGGTAAGCTTAAAGCTGTTTCTCATTTGTCACTGTATGACAAATTTTTAGAACTCGTTATAACTGAGATTAATATTATATCGAGGCCAGATGTAGCACAGGTGCACAAGTGTGATAAGCGGCAGGCTGTGGCTTTGATTCCCACTCGAGGAAATTAAATATTTAATACTTTCTTTTTTTCACCATGATATCGAGGCAGAGCGGCGTAGAGTTCTGCGTCTCAACACGCAATCCCTCCACAATTTGGCGGAAAATGCCAAAGGGAGTGTCTTAACACTAGGTTCCCTCTACCTACCCTGCTGTGTGGGATACAGCGTGAAGCTAAAAAAATAAAACTGCCCTTCAAGAAAACAAAAAAACAGCGCGCATCTTTTAAAATTGAATTTCCATGTAATATTCATAATAGGTAAGATAATTAATTTATTTTCAGCGTGACCTCTGTTGTTTGCAGATTTCAAAGCCGACATACCTACCCGTGTTTTGTTCTTATCTCCCAAACGATTAATAATGTTTAATGCTTTTTGTGTTTTTTTTATATTTATTAAAATGTTAGGTAATGGAAGGGGCTATGTTAATATAGTGAAATAAACTGTAACTCCGATAGTTGTGGGTTCCATTTCCACTCAAGAGAATGAATTATATTTATTTCTTCGCTTTAATAACAAAGCAGAACACGGTGTTATTATATACAAGTATGTATAATTGTAATTACTAAATTAGAAACAATTGTTGATTATTCCACTGCGCCTATGGATTAATATGCAGAAAAAAATAAGTAAGATGCACGCACAGCCGTAACCGCTGATGGTAGAAACGTGAAATTTGGACAGATGTCCATTTTCATAATCTAGACATCCATCCACTAAGAAGGGATTTTGAAGAATTTTAACCCTAAAGATTTTTATAAAATTTGAAATTCAGACTCTTAAAAACATTTCATTGAACACGTGTTTCATGGTTTTTTAGAATTCAACCCCTAAGGGTTCAAATAAGGGGTTAAAAGTTTATACGGAATAATCTTTAAATCGCCACCGATTTTTATAAAAATTTAAATTCATACTGTTAAAAATATTTTATTGAACACGTGTTCCTTGGTTTTTTTAGAAGTCACCTCTAAGGGTGCAAATACGCGGGCGAAGCTGCGCGTGCCCTCTATTTTGGCTATAATATAACAATATGTTAAGGCAGGCAAAGCTGCGCTTAGGTTAGTATATTTTAAAAAGTCTACCACTTTTAAAAAAATCAGCTTCACGCTGTATCCCGCACAAAGCAGGGTAGGCAGAGGGAACCTAGTGTTAAGATACTCCGTTCCCAGCTTCTTGCCGAATTCTGGAGGCATTGCGTGTTGAGGGGCAGAACTCAACGCCGCGCTTAACCTCGACACCAGAGCGAAGAAATGGAAATATAAATTTAAGTAAATATTTCATCTCCTCGAGTGGGGATCGAACCCACAACCAGTCGATTTTGCAGTCACACCTCGTGCCGCTGCGCCACGACTGGTCTCTATCACTACTTTTAATTTTGTACAATTTATACTATAGTAATAAATAATATATGAATTTCTATTTGAAGTATGTAGTTAATAAATATTCTGTACAAACAATGTTTTGAATCAGGTAAATAAGTAATAATGAAAATTTTTAATCTAAAAGTTTTTGTGAAAATTACACATACATGAAAGCTAAAGCCTTTCAAAACAGCAAAATAAACATTATATATTTTGTCTATTTCAAGCATATCTGAATATTGTAGTTAACTACTAATAGTGAATTTGGTTCATCGCAATATCATTTTTGAAGCCAAGCCAAGGTTGTAAGTTCAATCGCTACTTGGGGGAATGGTCTCTTTTATCCGCTGAAATAACAAAACGCGACGTTGACTTACGCCAGTCAACACATATTATTTTAAAATCTGGTGAAAATCGAAGAAAAGTACATCTTGATTTGGAACTTTATGTTTTGTGCTATAACAGAACTAAACTCATTTTATAAACTTTTATTCGCTTTGAGATCGTACTCTGAGCTCCTACCTCCAAAACGCGAAGAATATTTGTTTAGTTAATTAAATAACTAACAACCCACAAGAGAAACTACTGGACTTAGAAAGTTGAAATTTAACGTGTAGGTAGGTAGATTAGGGAGTAAAGGGGAGCTCTAGGAGATTCGTCCGTTTTACGTCTAGCAAAGCAAAACTATCAGTTTTTTCATTTTTATCGCGAAATAAGCATTTCTTACTTTAAATTACAACATTTTAAATGTATGTTTTACATTTTATAAATATAAATATATACATATACATAAGGTCGTCGTGGGTCCGATTTCTACTCGAGGAAATTTAAGAGGTTAACTTGGGGGGGATATTTATTATTTTCGTTTCCTCGCTCTAGTAAAGAGGCCAAACACACAAGGCCTCGAAGGCCCAGAATTTGACGGAAAGTGGGGAACCGAAATGTTTTAATGAGAAAGGAATGTCTCAACACTAAATATGGTTTAGTGGTCAGAGCGCCTGGTCGGTTTCCAGGAGGCGCGGGTTCGAGTCCCGCTACGTTAAAATTTTTATACGTTTTCTAAATAAGTAAATCTTTCTGAAACCTCTCATACTAAAAAAAAATTCAAATTTAACCTTGTATCAGTTTCCACATAAAATATCTATATAATAAATTATCTCTATAGCAAAAAGTTAAAATATTTACAGTATAAACTGTAAAACGTCGGTAAGCCGAGCAAAGCCGTCTTATCGGTTGTGTCCACTCTACAAATATGACTTCAGTGAGATTGTATGGAGTAACAAGTTATTTTATAATAGGATTTACTTGTACTGTTGTTTGCGATAAACTTTTCCTTTAAACATTATATATATTTTTAATAATAAAAATTATCTGTTTGACGTGTATTTATATGATATTGTTGGAATTAGAAAAATAATACTTAAATAAGATGTACTGAAGCGTTGAGTTCCGACAGTCGACACGCAATGCGTCAAGAATTCGGTTAAAAATGAAAGTATCTTAATGGGGAATGGAGTCTTAACCCTAGTTTCCCATGTTCCCTCTATCTATCCTGCTTTGTGTTAGCCTCACTCTGTATCCCACAGAGTAAGGCTAAAACAATTATGTATTTAGGCTTCCATGCACGTATGCTAAATTTCATTAATGTTTATATGTTTGTTCACTTTCTTAAAAAGTAAATATCATATCAAGATTCTGATTTAAAATCGGATAAATTCAATAAATTTGAAACATTGTTCTTTCTCCCACGCACTCCACTTGCAATGCCTCGACCTAAGACACTCCGTTCTCATTACGACACTTCTGTTTCCACCGAATTCTCAAGGTATTACGTGTTGAATGGCAGAACTTAACGCCTCGTTATCAGAGCGAAGAAATGAAATTATGAAATACTTCATTTCCTCGAGTTGGAGTTTATACCAATGTCCTGTTTTGTTTACAGTCGTACACTTGTCCCTCCACGCCACGGCTGGCGTCAAATTTAATTAAGTGAGTAATAAATAAATATTAATATTAAAATATACATGCCACGAGTAAGATTCAAATTCATGATCATCGCGAGTTGTCGTATTAGTAGAATTAGGTACAGTAGCTCAGTAGTGGGTACAACCTGTAAGACGTCTCTTTTCTTTCTGACTAACCCCCTAGGGATAAAGCGTGAAGCTTTAGAAGTTTAGTTTAGTTTTTATGTACAATATACTTATATAGTTCTGTG
This sequence comes from Heliconius erato x Heliconius himera, assembly GCA_013421005.1. Taxonomy (NCBI): domain Eukaryota; kingdom Metazoa; phylum Arthropoda; class Insecta; order Lepidoptera; family Nymphalidae; genus Heliconius; species Heliconius erato x Heliconius himera. Next base: position 29,662 of record JAATLQ010036723.1, on the reverse strand, counting down.
ATAGCCCTGAGTTCAAATTTGATTAGAAAATATTTCAATTTATAGCTTTTACCATATTCTCGCTCCACATGTTTTAGTAAAATGAAAAAAAGAATAGCAAACTAAAAGTTGAAACTAAGAAATTCTTTTGTACTTACTTAATCTTTCCCGACTGCTAAGGAAGGGTTATGTTTTTCGCGCGTATCTTGTATGTATGTAATATTCTTTATTACCTCATATCTCCAGAACCGCTGAACGGATTTACACAATTGAGGTATCGTTAGATTTATATTAGCAGCCCAAGTGTTCTTAGATAGGTAACGTTAAAAGAAAACAATCATGGCGGCTGTGGGACGCCATTGGACTTAGTGAAAAAATATTTTTTCGTTTCGAATACCACAATATGGGTATCAAATTAAAGAGCTTAGTACGAGGATTTCATAAACGTATATCATGATTATCATTACCATAATGATTTCTAACAAAAACGTGAAAAATAAAAAAAATATTTGTAAAACCAAAAACCCCGACTGCATAAAACTAAAAAGAAAATAAATAAGCCCAATAGTTTATTAGGATTGACAGTCGGGACCTATAAGTAATTCTTCAATCAATAAAATCTTTACCAGGAACCTCGCATAATTTAAAGAGGTCCCGACTGTTAATCCTAATAAACTATTGGGCTTGTTTATTTTCTTTTTAGTTTTATGCAGTCGGGGTTTTTGTTTTTACAAATATTTTTTTATTGTCTTTGTTTTTAATTATTTTAAATAAATATTATATTTTGAATGCAAGTTATATAATTTATATTTAAGTAGTTTTTATTTTTCCAACGAATCGAAAGCTCAAAATTAATATTTTATTTTATTATCGAATAATATTTATTTAGAAAACGTATAAAATTTTTAACGTATTTGAACCCGCGCCCCTTAGACAGTTTCCAAGAAGTTCAAATCAAGGAAGTTTAAACTTTATACGTTTTGTAATCAAACATTTTTCTTTCTTAAGTATAGAATGACACTTTCTTTTTTTTGCTTTATGCTTTATCCCGCATATATCAGAGTAGGCAGAGGGAACATAGGAACCTAGTGCTAAGACAATTTATTTCCATTAAGATAATTCCATTCTTTATTATCTAAGTAACGCTTTAAAAATTATAAAAATATTTCTGGAATAAGCTCGAACTCCCAAAAATACAATTTTTATTGAGTGCTATTATATAAATATCTATGCTTTGGTTTTCGATAAAAGCTTATCTAATGAATCGGCAATATCGAAGATTAAAAATAAATATTACTATTTGGGAAATTTTAATAATAAATCAGTAAATTTTAATAATTTGAATGTTAAGTGAGCGATAAGATAGGAGAGCGGATATTTCAATTTGGTAATTTTATATATTTTTTTTGAGAATTAAAAAATATATATTTCAGTTCTTCGAGTGGGAATGGAACCCACAACTTGTCGCATTTACATTCATATTATTTACATATGCATATGTCTCAATAGAAGAAATATGTGATTTTGAAAATAATATTTTCTCGTTAAAAATAAACGTAAAGCTCATTTAAAGAGGTGTTAGGCGAGCATAAGTGCAAACAGTATAAAGTAAGGTGAACATAAGGTACAGCGTGCATTAATGATTTTAGGTGTCGATAATGTGTCCTCTACACACTAAATTTAAAATATTATGTAGGGACTCAGCGGCAAGAGTGTGGGATGCCACATCGGTTTTGTTTGTTTTAATAATATTAGTTATGCGGATGACCTCGTGCTGCTGGCTCCCTCTGTCAGTACTATTAGAAAAATGCTGGCTTTTTGTGAGTCATATGCTGAAAAGTGCATGGATTTCTGTACAATAATAAGAAAAGTAAATATCCACCTTCAAGTCTGGGAACAGACTACCGGAAAATGTACCATCAATTAAGCTTAACGGGAAAAATCTTGTTAGAGTACACCAATTGAAGTATATGGGCCACATTGTCACAGTAGACCTAAAGAATGATTAAGATATTGTCGTTGTCGATCAGAGCGAACATGTTGCTCAATGCTCGTTGCTCAACACCTGTTAAGATCACGCTTTTTAAAGCCTTTTCCTTTTTTACGAGCAGTCTGTTGGTCAACTATACCCAGAGGTCGTATAGCGCGTTGCGTGTTCAATACAATAACGCCTTCAGGGCATTGCTGGGACTGCCGCGGTACTGTAGCGCCTCGAGTATTTCGCGCACGCAGAGGTCGATAGTTTCCTGGTCATTTTCCGTAAAAAGGCAAACTCTCTTTTAAGGCGAGTCTCTACCTACTGCAAAGTGTTCGAAACATCGGGTTTCCAAAAATGTATAATACCTAATATACGCGATTAATCCGGTTAAAATGCCCGTCGTACCCACATGTCAAGTTTTTTCTTGTATCCAGACCAGAGGCGGCTCTAGCTCGTGTAGCGCCCGATTGCAATGAAACCTGGCGACACGCACTGTCTGGCCGCTTCTAAGCTTTAAATACGTGACATAAGGTTTATTTCGAGTTGAAACAAAATCTTCAAAAAAGAAGCCGCCCATAGGGCGCTCGCGGTTGATAACTGCCGCCACCGCGCTAGCTGGCCGCTTCTGTCATATCATTATTATACCATGATGGTCCAAGACGATGCTCTTAGCTGTCTCAGGGAGCGCCGCGGCGCCCCCTGAGACGGCGGCGCCCGTGTGCATTGCACACCCTGCACTATAGGTTAAGCCGCCCTTGAACAAGACTTTTGTAAATGACGTAAAACTTTTTTATGACCAACATCCAGTCGTAGGTACTAATATGTCGATCTTGCTTCACTTTCTCAAAGATGGCACTGATTTTATCTGTGACAGGCAGACAGGTGACACACTAGTTTCCCAGATTCCCTACTCTGCCATGTATGGGATACAGCGTAAAGCTTAAGAAAGTACTTAACCATTTCCCTAAATGAGAATTGTATCCACAACCATAGCGTGTGCTGTTAGACCTTTTCTACTAAGCTTCTATGGATTTTCTTAATATATGTAAATGTATCACTTACTAATATTTAAAATGACACATTAAAGTACAGTTAAAACTTAAAGCCTTATCGAAGGTAATGTATGCGATCCCATTAGATTAGCCTTCGGGGTAACACAATTATTGTTCATAAGATTACCGCCATAGGTCAAGAGGTCTTCCTCTACTTCCATAATGCGTTTACATCGTGAATATGGAAACTAACATTTTAGTGGAATTACGAGGAAATTTGTATTGTAAAGTTCTTTATTACTGATGCCGTCGTAGCGTAATACGAGAGTGTGTAACTATAACGCGATCGTTCTCTGCGATCGTAGTAAGCGCGGCGTTGAGTTCCGGAAATCAACTAACAACGTGCTGAAATTGGACGAAAAGTGAGAATTGCAGTGCCTTAACGTTGGGTTCCCTCTACCTACCCTGCTGTAAGTGGGAAACAACATAAAGCAGATAGAAAACTATTTAGATTACTGGACTATATTTATAAACTATCCATACAAATTTGGTAATAAAATATAAATGCTTATTCAACTATTTATTTAAATAAATAATTAACAAAATGTGTTTTCAGTTTATTTTGTATAGCAATTTATTGCCTTGGAGAATAATTTGTTGTGTCTATTTACATTGTACGAACACTTAATTTAGGGTCGGTGAGTCGTGGAAGTCTTAAAAGTAAGTTTTCTAAACTTTTACACTTGGAAGTAAGAAGAATCCTAAATTGAAATCGCAGCCATTTACAGCTAAGTTCAAGGCGGCCACGACTCCATGGACATACTGTAATGTTCGTAGTAATTATTTTATAGTAATACGTAATGTGTTTTAAATTAGTAGCAATTAAAGAACTAAATGTGCGAGATAAAGAATATACGTATATTTCATTAAATTCTTAAAAAAAATTATTGACAGACGGACAGACAACATACAGATCCGATAAGAACTCTTATTTATACTTTAGAGGTACATAACTAAAAATTATAATATACTAAAAACCTATAATATTGTATTGTAAATGCAATCGTCAATATATTTCTTTTAACATAATCAACATATTACCTACTCGTATATATTCGTACACACAAATGGCACTCTAAGGAGTCATCTCCACAACGACTAACATTGTTCATTTAATATGCTGGATTACTTCACAGCCCAAGTGTGCATTTTCTAATACTATGTTGAATTACACATTTTATAAATGTATATGGGTCATAATTTATTTTTAGCTAGAGGCCAGTCGTGGCGCAGTAGCACAAACGTGTGACTGTAAACACGATAGGTTGTGGATTCGATGGAATTGAGTTCCACAACAATATCTCCAAATCAACACGCAATATCTCCAAATTTAAAAGCAAATTGGGAAGTGGAGTGTCTTACCACTCCCTCCCTTAAGCCTTCTTTAACGTGCGGCATACAGCGTGAAGCTGAACAATAACATATAGTTTAATTTAACCTCTGTTAAAATTAATTTGTCGTACGATCAAAAATACGTTTTTTTTTCTACCCAATTTTGATACACTGAATATTGAAAATACACAGTGCCGCGCTCTGTCGTTATCAACTGAGGAAACAAAAAATAATTAGCTTATAATTTAATCAATCCTTTGAATGAAAAATAACTAATAATTTAATATATTTACTTACATGAGCATGTAGTACGCACAATGCACACAGTAGCACCACACTACAGAGTAATGTGACACATAAAGCTGACACAAACAACGCATGTTTGAGTCGCACGCAGTATCTCCTATAGAGCGCTTCCAATTCTAGTTCTGTGCCTTCCTCCTCTGTAGACAAATGAAAATTACATTAGAAATAGGAAATTTAATTGATCTTTATATTTTAATTTTTTTACATAAAGAACATAAAGTAATATTGTTTTTATAATTATATTTTGATTGATTTGCTTATTTCTGAATATTCACTTTATTTGATAGCCGCCACATTTCATATATAATAAAACATTGTTTTAATAAATGATGTTTTTTTCATTTATTAAAACAAGCATTTAAAAACAAATTGATTAAAAATGTGTTAAAATATTGTGATTATTATATTTCAAAAGATCAAGACTTAAGCGTAGATGGTAACGGTAGCGTCATCACTGAATTTCAACCAACAACTACTGACTGCTTAACTTCTAAAATTTATTCAAAGTAAGAACAAGTGCTCAGCAAATCTAACCAAATAATGTTTCGTATTTCGAAATGCCTTACCGATTTCGATTTTTAAATCTAAATAACTGCGCTCTACAATAATGTTAAATTACAGAGACCCATCTGTCTGTGCACTGAAACTGATTGTGAGTCTTGTGAGTTTGGTTCCCACTTAGGGCATGATTATATTTAATTTTTCCTCTTTGGTAAGATGAAAAATAATATTCATACGTATTAAAGATTGAGGCCAGTCGTGGCGCAGGGGCACAAAATGTGACTGTAATTGGTTGTGGGTTCGATCCTTACTTGAAGAGATGAAATATTTACTAAATGTATTTTTCCATTTCTGTACTAAAATGTATATTTTTAATTAAAAAACTCAAAATTTCTACAGGAATGGGATCATGGCACTACCCGTAAGATGGCAACAAGTCATCGATCAAAAGACAGATCGAAGAAACATACAGATTATAAATAAAAATATATACCTAAAAAAATATTTTCCTTTATATGAACAATACGAAAATACTTTTGCTCCGATCTTATATATTTATACATAAGCTTTTAAAATTGCTATAAGCGTAGTAAATAAAGATTTGGAAATTTACAATCTCTTCGATACATACACATCACCGATAATTTTGGCTGAATTTCAACCAATATCAAGGGACATTGAGTTTTGTCGCTTAACATTTAATATCTCTAAAAGCGAAGAATGGAGTGTTTCAGCACTCTTTTCTCTAGCTCCCCTACCATATGCCGGAAGATGTATGAAAAAAATATATATAAACTGAGACGCTACATAGTCTCATTGGCAGTTTATATTGAATCATTGCCAAAGTCGTTGATTACATACACTAACAGTTTTCACCTTGGGGGACAATTGCAGTGTCAAAGCAAAGAGGCGATGCAACACGTGGTAATGTTTACTTGGATTTATTAATAGCTGTATGAAGAATGAATGTCACGGTTGCCGTTTTGGTAGGTATAGTAAAATGTATGGATATTAAAAAAAAATAGCTTTACGCTGTATCCCGCACACAGCAGGGTAGGCAGAGGAAACCTAGTGTTAAGACACTATCCCCGTTCCCTACTTTCTGCCGAATTCTGGAAGCATTGCATGTTGAGTGGCAGAACTCAACGCCGCGTTTTGCCTCGACACCAGAGCGAAGAAATGAAAATATTAAATACTAACAACGGCCTCCGCGCGGCTTCGCTCATTTGAACGATACGAATATCTATTTAAGTGTATGCCAGTAAAAATATTAATTATTTTAGTAAGGTTATCTATACTGTAATGCACTAAGTAAATCATAATTAAAATCTTCTAGAACTTTTTTGGTATTTAATTAATTGTTAAAAAAACGCATAATTCCAGCCCCACGAGAATTTCGGGATAAGAAATAGTTGTTCCACAACCCCCTTTAACTTTCAATTTTTGTTATAAAGCAATCAGTTCAGATGGTCCGGATAGATAGTTTGTTTCTTTTTTGGTATCGTATAAATAAGTATATGCGGTAATAAAAAATACAGTTTTTTTTTGAGATTACAGACAGCCCTAAATTTTATTTATATGTAAATTACAATTTCAAACAACAAAACATCAAAAATTTTAAGATTTATAGATTTAAGATCTGGGGGTCATCAGCAGAGCGAGACAATACTTTACGCCAAAACACCGATTGGTTCTCATCTCTGGGCTGGTGCACCCCAGTATCAGCTTGAACCATTTGATCACAGATAACGTAGAGCCGTTCGAATAGTTGGGGACCCAATGATCTGTGCAGGACTTGAAATATTGACTTTGCGTAGAGTTGTCTTCTCGCTGTGCGTTCTCTACCGCATTTATCATGGAGAGTGTTCTGGAAAACTGTTTAACCTGTTACCTGCCGCTGAATTTTCTAACCGCACAGTAAGTCAGATACTAAAGTACCATCCACACCATCTGGAGACGTGGCAGTCCACTACTGTGCAATTCCTTAGGAACTTCCTTCCACGTGTCACAGATCTGTGGAATGCCATACCTGCGGCAGTGTTTCCAGATTAACACGACATTGGTACCTTCAAAAAGCGCGTGTATCCCCACTTTAAAGGCCGGTAACGCACCTGTAGCTCCTCTGGTGTTACACGATCACTTATTATCAGGTGACCCGCACGCTCGGTTGCCTTGTCTTTTTCCATAAAAAAATAATTCTTTTAAAAGTAGCTATTTTTTTGTAACGTTTTTTTATTTATGAACCGATTTTGATAGAACAAACACTGAATGTTTCGAAAAGCTTGCAAAAATTTAATAATGAATATTGGATTTAAATAGATTAAGCCATTTCTGAGATAAGCATGAACAAATGCACAGACAAACAGAGAAACAGATATACAGACAAACAAACTAGATTCCACAATCAGTCAGTAATTATTATCGATCGTGCCTCTCTATCACTTGTATCTCGCTCTTGCTTTTACGGTCGGCTCAAGTGGAACGTGACAATGAATGAATTTTCGTGCGTCCAGCCCGCGTTCTTCGATTTATAAGTTACTCAGTAGTTATTACCTCAAAAACCTATATATCAACAATGAAAATAAACATCAAGATTACGATTTTATCTATTATTAATTATTTTAGACGAATATTGTGGGTTCAAAGGTTAATATCTATTTAATATTTTATTAATCAAGTCCAAAAAGTTGTAAAAATTAACCACGCTAAATATAATGTATTATTTATATACAGGGCGGTCATGATTACTTTTAAATTAAGCGGTTTGCGTAGGTAACACAACATTGTTATTTAGTGGCATTGCATGTACACGCGGTTAAAGCCATCAATACCAATCAGAATCGTACTGTATAGAATCGATATTATGAGTTTTTGTTCTAGTTTAATAAGGACGAAAGTTTGTTGATTAAATATTCTGTTTAGGTTCACGCTGAATCCCCTAATATATAGGTCCCCTAATATATGTAGATGAAAAAATTATAAAAGTAATGGTATTGTGTCAATCGAGGGTTTCCTCACAGGCAGCTATAGCATTAACCTCATGTACGAAAAAAAGACAAAAAAGTCATTCGATTCAGTTGCTTGTAGGCCGTTATTGGAAGGAAAATCGTGTAAATTATTGTTATTGGATGATACGTATACCTTATTGCAATTAATATTCTTTACTAGAGGGCGCGCGCGGCTTCGCCCGCTTATTAGGAGTGAATTCTAAAAAAACCACGAAACATGTGTTCAATGAAATATTTTTAACAGTCTGAATTTAAAATTTTATAAAAATTGGTGGCAATTTAAAGATTTTTCCATATAAAATTTCAACCCCTTATTTGAACCCTTAGGGGGTGAATTCTTAAAAACCATGAAACACGTGTTCAATGAAATATTTTTAAGACTCTGAATTTCAAATTTTATAAAAATCGGTACAGATTAATTTTTTTTTCCATACAAACTTTCAACCCCTATTTCATCCCGTTAGGGTTAACATTTTTCAAATTCCCTTCTTAGTGGATGTCCAGAATATGAAAATAAACATCTGCTCAAATTTCACGTTTCTACCATCAGCGGTTACGGCTCTGCGTGCGTCTTACCTCAGTCAGTCAGCACAAGTCCTTTTATATATATAGATTTCCGAATAATTTAGAAACATATAGACGATATGTGTTTTTATCTTATTTTTAAAAACATTAACCGTTTCCGCTACATATATTTTCCATTAGCGGAAATCGAACACAAAATAAAAAAATGGTCATAAAATGGAAATCAATTAGAATTTTAATGTGTAAATAGCAATACAAAGAAAAAAATCATACTTAATATTGAATATATAAATAAATACAAATTTAGTGCAGGCCTATAATAGATCAATTCATAAATGAATATTAGAATAGAATATGTTCATAGTCAATTAAATTTCAAAACGGGGCCGTACTAGTTGCTAACGAACTATAAAACTGGATAGTCCGAACGTAATGGGTTGGCTAATTGCTATTATATACATACATATACGTGGCAGACCATTAACTTTTAGCCGCGTGTTTGTTTCTATTACAGCACGGGAAAGATGAGATGTGTGTAAAACGTAAAGTTGTTTCTTCTAGCTTCACGCTGTACACTGCATGTAGCGGGATAGGCAGGAGGAACCCACAATTGTGTATTTTCAGTCCAATTTTTCAGGATATCGAAACTAAACACCGTGCTTTGTTTATTATACCAGCAGTGCAAGGAAATGATAATAGTTTATGTTCTCAAATGAAAATGGAACCTACAGCCGCTTACAGTAAGACATTGTATAATGCGTCACCATGGAATCTTGTTACTTGTATTGTCTATGTGTTGGTTTTAAACCTACACTTGGATCGCATGAACCACTGAGCTCCAACTGTAACCCGCAAATACAAAGCAGGATAAACAGAAATAACCTGGGAACCTAGTGTTAAGACACTCCGTTCCCATGAAAACGCTTCCGTCCTTTTCTTCCGCCGAATTCTGGAGGCATTGCGTGTTGAGTGGCGGAACTCAACGCCGCGTTTTGCCTCGTAACCGGAGCGAGAAAATGAAAATATTAAATATTTCATTTTCTCTAGTGGAAATCAAATCCACAAGTTGTCACAATTAAAGTTGCACGCCAGTGCCGCTGCGCCACAACTTGACCCAAAGCCCCTTATTTATATAAAAAGGTCTGTATTTTATCAACTATATATCTATTAGTACAAGTTCATTGTCAAACTAATTTAGGACATCGTATCTAAAAAGGAATGTCCCCCAAAGCTTATTTAATTACCCACTGTGTACTGCCATACAATGTCAAGACAATTACTAAGTATTATGGCTATATCTACTTTGCAAATCAGACTGGCCGTAATGAAATATTTATCTTGATTAATTTTTTTATTGTGTTTTCCGTATTTTTGAAGCAGTATTGCTTGTCATTTCGTTCCCGAGTTATCATTTATTTGGTAATGATTCGAGAAATAGCAAAACTCAATGCTTGCAGTTTCTTTAATCAGATGAGAAAAAAAGAACAACCCAGAATAATTGGGGTCCTTCATGTAAGGATGGTTGTGTGTTATTTTGTAATCTTTGCCACAGCCTTTTCATTACGAAAACTATTCGGTCGGTTGACCATTTTGACCACAAAAAAATATTGGCTTAAAAGAAATATTAACTTAAAATTGAGTGCCTACGTGTTATACTTTATGTAATTAAAAGTTAAAAAATTATTCGTATTTTTGTAAAATCTGATAAATAAAGCAGATTATTTTCACTATAATGAAGATTAAGTCCCTTGACTATTTTTTTGTAATGAATCTAAAAAGATTATGAGATTTGAACCAAAACCCGTTATAGTAACTTAACTTAACTTAGCTTCACGCTTTATCCCTTGCGGGGTAGTCAGAGAGAACGGAGCGCCAAACGCTACGGTCTCTACATACCTCTTTCGCCTCGTCCACTGTCATCAACCTCTTCATACATGCCCTTCGGGGGGTCCTCATGCTTTTTACGTGACCTTCCTCCAGTATCTTTGATACTGTGTTTTCGAAGGTCAACCGAGGTCTTCCTCTACCTCTCTTACCGCTCACTTTTCCATCATAAATCTTTTTTGCCATTCTTTCATCACTCATTCGTTCGACGTGCCCAAACCAGCTGAGCACGTTCTTCTTCATTCTCACCGTGACATCCTCGCTAGTACTTGCCATTCTGTGTACCTCTTCATTGCGGATTCGATCAGCTAAGCTGACTCCGCATATCCTACGAAGAGATCGCATCTCCACAGCATTCATCTTTCTTTCATTCTTCTTCTGTAATACCCACGTTTCGCTACCGTATAACAAAGAGACCAAAACTGCATTGTGTGCGGCCAAACGCGCAGCTGTGCTGACGTTTCGCCGTCTCATCAATGCAGCTAAGGCTCCGTTAACCTTGTTACCGGCAGCAATACGCCTTTCCACATCCATCTCGTATCTTCCATCTCTACTGAACATACTTCCCAAGTATACCACTTCATTCACTTGTTCTAATATCTTACTATTTACACTGATCTTGCATTCCGTCCTTTCTTCATCTCTTTCAAAAATCAGAACCTTTGTCTTATTCACATTCACCCGTTATAGTCACTAGTATTAATTGAAATAAGTTATTTGTATCACTCATTTAGTTTATTGCTTTAATTGAAACTAATATTTTCTTAGAAATATATTCATTTACCTTATCACATGTCCAAGGAAGACTGTAGTTTTTAAACGAGTTAATTAAAAAAAATACATGAGTAATATGAATTAGTCCATATTAGGTTGTGTGAACACGCTAATCCGGAACAATGCAATATAGTTGTTCATTTGTTTTGTGAACGACTATATTGCATTGTGCGTAAAAATATAATTGGATTATCTACAAAATTTAATTATAATCGGCTTTTTTAATAGTCAAATATGTAAGTAAAATATAAAATTATGTTGTTTTATTTAGATTCACGCTGTATTCCATACATAGCGGAGTAGGTAGAAGGAAACTTGGAACCTAGTGTTAAAAAACTCCGTTCCCATTATGACACTTCCGTTCTCCGTATTTCATAAACATAAAACATTATTAAAAAGTGTGTGTCACTTAATTTAATAATGTTTTATGCTTACGTAAAGTACAAGTCGCAAAATTTTAAATTGTAATAATGTCTTTTATTTTACTGGGGTCTTTAGTAGCCGGGTATAATAATAAATAAAATGTGAAGAAAAAACCAATAGAATCCTAACAATTCTGAACATTTGCCATTTTTACCCCATAATAGTATGAATGTAATAGAAAATATTTGTGGACATTTTCTAATACTAATGCACGTTTTGTTCGCGCCTTAGACCTCGCTCAATGTCAACTGAAGACTTTTCGCAGCTTATATGTACCTATTTTGCTTTATTTTTTATTTTTTTACGTTGTGAAATAAAATGAAAAGAATTTTGTTAGTATTTTTAATGATACACTTATTTTTGCGATTTTTAATATAAAAATCTTATTACTTTGGATTATATTATAGTAATTTCCATAATTCCAATTTTTGTTGATACTCAATAATAGGTAAGATTCCACCTCCAAGAAAGTGGGGAACGGAAGTTTCTTAATGGAGGTTGGAGTACAGGTTGCAGGATAGAGCATGAAACTAAAAAAATAATATACATGTATATACAGGGTGGAAGAGGCAGCGCTCCATTTACGGAAACAGCATATAGGGTAAAATATTTCAAACCTATACATAAAGAAATTAATCAAGATACCTCAACAGTTTGGACGTAGGATTTTTTTTTCATTTCACGATTTTTATCCATACCTGTATTTCGTGTGACGCGATTCCATATAGATCCCAATAACATAAACACTTACTACTACAAAAATACTACTAAAGGTTAAACAACTTTGAACTTTATCACCAATACATACGACTCGATTTCGAAATGAGGCGTGTGCGGCGGTATTCCTATGATAGGTTTATGTGTGCGTGCGTCATCCTTACAAATGGCGTTTTGTTTTAAAATTACAATTTTATTATTTATTTTGTTTGAAAAAAAAAACTTTTTCATTTTTGGGAATTTATTTTTTTCCGAATTATATTAGGCTTTTATAGAGTAGTTAAAACTGTGGTTTCATTTAATGTGGTGCTGACACTTCCACCCTGTATATTCGAATATTGTAATTCACTAATAACGCTCATTAAGTGGAATAATAACGAATTTGCACTTTTTGAAATATTGCAGGAAACGCAATCAAAGTATTTAATAAACATTGACATTTTAGTTGTTAAAAAATACAATTACGTCGTTGTTGCAACCAATACTAACGTATTTGTTGCAACAACGACGTAATTGTATTTTGTGGTGTCCAAGCTAATCAATTAATGTCTTAGTCATGCCAAGTAGAAATCACAGCTTGATACAAACATTTCTGTAAAAAAAGTCTTACAATGCTTCCTTGCTTTAGCTTCAAGTTCCTATAGTCTCAAATATAAAAAATATATATTTAATATTTTTTTACAATAGACCTCATGGTTAAATCTCTAAAAAGTCGTCGAAAATTGTAACAGAAATCATCTTGGAATAACGGTAAATATATGAAATTACTCAAAGTTTGAGGACTACACTGAAGTTTGGCAAGTGGGAACAATAAGTCTCGATACACATAATAAACAAGATAAGTTATAACTTGTTCAATTGTTAGCAGTTCAAAATGTTGTAAATCATTATTTTAAGGAAATATATGTTTGTATTAAAATAAATGTACTTATTTTCAGCTTCACGGTGTATCCCACATAGCAGGGTAGGCAGAGGGGACCTAGTGTTAAGACATTTCGTTCCCCACTTTCTGCCGAATTCTGGAGGCATTGCGTGTTGAGTGGCAGAACTCAACGCCGCGCTTAACCTCGACACCAGAGCGAAGAAATGGAAATATAAATTTAAGTAATATTGCATCGCCTCGAGTGGGGATCGAACCCACAACCAGTCGGTTTTACAGTCACGCCTCGTGCCGCTGCGCCACGACTGGCCTCAATAGAATATATTTATTAGGTACAAAATATATATCTAAAAAATATAAATTTAAAATATATCATGAAGACATATAACGATTTTGAAAGCCTAACGGATACTGTGATAAATTAATTTTAAACAAAAACTAACCAACTTCAAACAAACTAAAAAGTATAAAATAAATTTACTTAATGCTTTACGTTAATAAAGCAATAGTACTTTGATTTGGTTAAAAATATAATTAAAGAAAGATTTTATAATTTTGAAGGCGGTGCCATGTAAAACAAACAGGTATAGTAATTTGATATTTTAGTGAGGTTGTTATAGTATTAGCTTGACACTGACTTCAAAGTTGTTCACGATTGGGCCACCTGTGAAGTATACCCTTTCAAACAAAAAAATAATTATCCAAATCGGTTCATGCGCCTTCGAATAATCGCTGAACATACATAAAAAAAAAGATTCCGACGAAAAGAGAACCTCCTTTTTTGAAAGTCGGTAAAAAATTAAATTCTGTGCCTCTTAAGTGATACGTTCTCATATTAGCACTGTTATAAGAACTTTACAGCATTTGACATAATCAACATCAGCAACTAATATATTTTATAAAGCTTCATTTAAAAAAAAATGTAACTTCACGCTTTATCTTTTCAACGGTAGGCGTCGTCCACTGTCATTAAACCCACACAAATATACATGTCCTTCAAACTCTTAAGGTAACCAGTATCATCTATCGATGATATTATTCTCCAAATCAACCCGATGACTCCTCCTGTCTTAGAGTGAGTACTGCTTCATATTCTTTTGTGCTTTTCTTTGCTCACTCATTCTTTTGACCAAAATCAAAAAGAGTATTGTTGTCGGCGAGTTTGAATTTACAAATTTTTACAAGGTTTTAATTGTGCTATGGCCGAGGACTGCGAACGCGGAAGGACTCAAATCCCCAATTAATTACCTCTATGAAATAATAACATTACGAAACTTCAAGTCAGTCCTGGCGCAGGGATATAAGCGTGAGACTGTAAATGCGATAAGTTGTGTGTTCGATTCTCATTCGGTGAAATTAAATATTAAATATTTTCATTTTCCTCGCTCTGGTAACGAGGCAAAGCGCGGCGTTGAGTTTTGCCACTCCACACGTAATGCGTGCAAAATATAGCTATATGCGGTATACAGTGTGAAACTACTTATAAACTTAAGTTTTGAAAGCTCTAATATTTGGTATAAGCTAATAAACCCTAACTAAAAATCCTAAACAAAATTAAAAAAACTAAACAAACACTGCTTTCCGACATTACCAAAACCGACGAGTAAAAAGCGTCCTTTACATGACAACCTATTGTGGAAAAACAAACAATTAAAGAGCTCTGCCCTGCCTAAAGACGATTAGTGCCTTGAGGCTGTCAGTTGTTTACTTAAGACTTTGATTTAGCTTTGTTGTGCAGTGTACCTACTTTAGGTGTAGTAGAAATTTATCTTCATAGTCAGTTGTAGGTTCATTTCCATAAAAAAAGATTTACATAAAAAAGGTTGATTTTGTTTTGAATATAAGACGGTTGTTTGCTTCAATTTATATATAAACAATTTTGCGTGTTGATTGCCTTAATGTTGGATGCCTTAATGGATGAAATACAGTGCATCTCATAATAATTCAGAATTAGCAAAAAGAAAGTAGTGTTATTTTTAGGGTGCCGTACTTAAAAAGGTAAAAAGGGAACCCTTATAGAATTACTTTATTGTTCGTCTATCCGTTTGTCAAGACCATTTATCTCGAGATCGCGTTGAAGTATCAAGCTGAAATTATTATCAAATATTGAGGTCCATGGTTTCTTGAAGCACAGCAAAAATCAAGCTTCTCAGAAAATATACAGGCATTTATGCATTTGACAACTTTTATAAATTGTAATCCTGAAATTGTTACAAAAGCTTTGGTGGGCGAGTCCGACTCACACTTTACCAGTGTTTTATTTTTTAAGAAGCTAGAGAGGAGGTTCACAATTCGACGCATGTCATATACACATTTTTAGGATTACTTTGTGGTACGTCTGTTTATTTGTCAAGACCATTTTTTTACCGACTTCTGTAAGAAAAGCAGGTTATCAATTCGACTGCCTTTTTTATGTTTGTGACCTCAGAACTTTGACTTCGTGAACCGATTTTGCTGATCTTTTTTTATTTGAAAGTTAGTGCTTCCCGTGTCCCACATTTTTTTTGGTTTTGACTTCAAATTATAAGATCTGTTTTTAATTATTTTTGTTTAACAAAATCAAAGTGGGGTTTATTGTATCTAAAATTATTTTTTACTTTTTAGTTCGTTGTTTGAAGTCGGTTTTTTTTGGTAAAAATTAATTTTAGACCATTTTCTAGGGATCGCTTGGCTGCTAAAATTAATCAGATGAAATTATTATCAAATATCAAAATAAGTGGGTACGTCTACAATCCCTTGCAACACAAAAAATCAAAAGTTCTTAAGTCAATTAAAGTAAATTATATTAAGTTGAAAAAAATAACTAAATAATATAAACAATGCAACTTGAAATCTCCTGCAAGGCCGATCTCAATACATTACATCATTTTCAGAACTTAGTTATTTAGATTAATATTTAGAAGATTATTTTTGTCGGTTCCTTTTTTATTATAAAGTTTTTTTACAAATATTCACAAAAGTATATGAGATTAAGTATGAAGCTAAGAACAAAACTGAAATTAAAATATACCTTTAACTAACTGCTTTTTGAAAACAATTACAACAATTAAATTAGTCAGCTTCGTAAATTAAAACCGTAATAACAGGACGATTTTGGATCATTAAAATCTCACCATAAATTAAAGAAGAATCTTAGAACTTAATTAACTTTTAGTCGTACCTTCAATATCATCTTGTTTGTCGATTTCATTCATTTTAATTAGCATTTTCACTGTTTCCCAATTTTTTTCTATTAAAACATACTAAATTTTAAATCAAAAATAATTTAATGACTTTTAATATTATCGTATGCGAAGTTGTGTGGTAATTTAGAGCGCGACACGACCTTCCCCCGTCGTTGTACGACTCGTACTGACCTGTAAAAGGAAATCGTGTAGCGTGGATCGCTGAAAGGGGTTGAAAAAACAGTTTTTGTGAATGAGATATCTTTGCAGTACTGTTGTTACTTATAATAATGTAGTTGAGATGAGACAAGCTGTAGTATAATTTTTATTTTATCGAGCATATAGCAGAGTAGGCAGAGGGAACATAGTATTTAAACACTCCATTTTCATGCACCACATATTTTTTTTAATATATTGAGTATTTTGTGGCGGAACTCAACGCCGCATACTTTTTTAACGAGGCAATAAAACAATTTACTCCCGCGAGTAGGGATAGATGCCATAAACGTCTCGTTTGAAGTATTCCAGCCTGAATTGTCAAATCAGCGGAATCATCTAAAATTCAGTAGATCATTTTTAAATCATGTATAAAATAAAATGTGAACAATTCAAACTTTTTAATCTTTTTGTGCTTTCCATGTCAAAAGTGAAATATGCAGGACTGAATATTTCATTAAGATGAATAGAATCATTGACTGACATAGACAGGACTGAACCCATAATCATCGCGTTAACTGTCAGACGCTGTCCCACTGTGCCATGATAGCCTCGTTCACATTTTACAAAAGATTTATATTTTTTTTACGCAGCTTCACGCTGCATAATGCATATTGCAGGGTAGACAGAGGGACCTAGGAACCTAATATTAAGACACTGCCGTTTCCTACTTTTCGCCGAATTTTTAAGGCATAGCATGTTGAGTGGCAAAATTTGACGCCGTGCTGTGCCTCGCTATGAGAGATCGAACACAGTATCATCGCGTTTACAGTAGCATGCTTTTGCGTCTGCACCACGACCGGCTCAGGTTAATATCAAATATGATCTATTTTTAGAGATATGTATGAGAGAAATGCTAGTAATTTTCATTCATGACTCTGAGCTTTTAGCAGATGAAGTCAACTCTTTGTAACACTCGAATAAATGTATGAGAACCTTAATACTGAACAAAAATAGAATATGATTATTATTGAAATATGCAATATTAATATTTGAAAAATGTCTTAGATACGTTGGTATACCCATTAACTTTTTTCTTTATGATTTTAAAGCTGTCGTAGTGGTTCAGGGTTCAGGGATCGATTAAATATTAGTTAGCATATTATTCATTAATTTGTTATTTATCACAATGAGTTTATTTAAAGACATATAGGTACAGTTATATTAAAATATGTATAACATATCGCTATATTTTTTTATAAATCAATTTCACGCTGTATCCCGCACACAGCTGGGTAGGCAGAGGGAACCTAGTGTTAAGACACTCCGTTCCCCACTTTCTGCCGATTCTGGAGGCATTGCGTGTTGAGTGGCAGGACTCAACGCCGCGCTTTGCCTCGACACCAGAGCGAAGAAATGGAAATATAAATTTAAGTAAATATTTCATCTCTTCGAGTGGGGATCGAACCCACAACCAGTCGATTTACAGTCACACTTTGTGCCCCTGCGCCACGACTGGCCTTAATATTTTTTATAATTACAAGATAAAGTTTGAGTTTAGGGATATGTTAAATTGTGAACGGAGAGTGGGGTACAGAGTGTCTTGACACTAGTTTCTCTTGACCCTTATATATGCGGGATAGAGCATGAATCTAAATTTATTTTATACTGTCTATAGTTATTTCGAAGGGCATTCAAAACTAAGATAGCAAGATCGAATTCGTCTTCTTCAATCCCATGAGGATATGTGAAGGAATTGAAACATCTTCACATCTCTCGTAACGTATAGAAGGTGTACATTGAATCCGACGTACTCGTATATTGAAAATGCTGTTAATAGTTTATATTATAGGTTTGTGATGGAACTGTAAACAGATTTTTCAAAATGAATGCAAAAATTGTACGTCTTAAATTCTATAATAATTACTTATTTAAAAGTAAAAATAAAAATTATATAACTTAACTAATTGCGACTCTACCTACCTATAAGTAATAAGAATTTATTGTCAGTTATAAGAACTCTATATATTAAATAAGTTATATTTCTAGGGCAAAGCTTTTTTTATATTACGCATAACATATTATTTTATCGATCCTGTTAAATAAAATGCAGCTTTTGACCTCCGCCGCCTAACATATAAAATCTCTAAAACTAGCGAAACATAGACAGCTGGGGGATATTTTTAACATTCATTTAAAGAGGACGGATTGTTACGTTATTGAAATGAATTTTTCGCACATATATTCATAAAAAATCAAACCAATGTTAACTATGTATCATTTCAGGTAAATTTTAATAAAAATCTAAGCATTACGGTAAATTAAAATAATTTTTAAGACACTTGAGGCATGGTCGTGGCGCAGGGGCACAAAGTGTCACTGTAAAACCGACTGGTTGTGGGTTCGATCCCCACTCGAGGAGATGAAATATTTACTTAAATTTATATTTCCATTTCTTCGCTCTGGTGTCGAGGCAAATCGCGGCGTTGAGTTCTGCTTTCAGAATTCGGCGGAAAGTGGGGAACAGAGTGTCTTAACCCTAGGTTTCCTTTGCCTACCCTGTTGTGTGCGGGATACAGCGTGAAGCTGAAAAAGAACTATGAAAATACTTTGATATTTAATTCGGTCACGTATTTGTCGGCGGCACTCATCAGAGTGATATTTGACTTTGGTTTTAATATGAGCAGCTGTAACGTTAAATAATAATGGCAACGTTCATATTCTCGAGATATTACTGTGGATTTATGGCTTAAGATTTCATCCACTGACAAGCACAAGATTAATTTTAATACAAATGCACTTAAAGTTGTGTTTTTAATTAGTTAATCTGTTAAAAAGATTAATAAGAAACAATAAAAATTAAGTAGTAAGAAATTAAGTGAAAAGAACAATGATGTTAGTGAATGACCAGTCACTTAAGTAAAGGTAATAAGCCTTTAAAATATTTTATTTATTGAAGAGCCTTAGACGCTTACGACGGTTTTAGGTTTGATTTCCACTCGGGGGATAGTTAATTATTTTCCTCGGTCTGGGTTCAAGACAAAGCGCGTATTTGAGTTCCACCATTCAACACGCAATGTTTCGGGGTTCTCTTTATTCGTAAGGCGAGGAATGGAGTATCTTAGTACTAGTTTTCCAGTAGCTACAATAGTAACCTAAGTCAAAGAGAATCCTTATCCTTGTACAAAAAAAATTAAAGCAAATAAAAATGGGTAAAATAACCAAAGCAATTACGATTTAAAATACTGATTGTCGTTCATGTCAGAATTTAATAAATTTTATGCGCATAAAGCGACGTGGATGCATCTAAATTTTCATTGGAAAATGTAGAGGCGTTAGTGCCAGTAATAGCATTGCATATCATGATTAATGTTCTATTGTGTAGTGATCTCACAAAAATCGAAAAGTAAACGCCTTCTAAAAATAAATATTTTTTCTTAGCGGGAACGCTGTATACAGCATGTAGGTACAGCTAGTTTACGGTTAAGAGACTCCGTTCTTCACTTTCCGCCCGATTTTGGAGGCTTTGCGTATTAAGTAGCGGAGCCTAACCGCGCTCTGTTTACCGGAGCGAGCAAATGAAAGCATCATCCCGATTGCGAATCGAACTCACAACTGTCGATTTTAATGTGCTATGTGATCGTGACGCCGTGTGATCCCGGCCTGAGACGACTAAAGTACGTATGGTAGAGTCACGTCGCCAGCAATGACAACACGCATGGGCAGACTCGACCGGATCATTACCACCCCCGGCATTTAAAACCGGCGTTAAGTAGTGGCTTTATGCCACTGCGTTTCGCATTGCCGGAGCCCGGCATTACCTGAATGCCGGGCTCCGGCGCCCAGCCCACCTTAAAGGCCGGCAACGCACCTGTAGCTCCTCTGGTGTTGCACGGGGTCGTGGGCGGCGGTAATCACTTACCATCAGGTGACCCGAACGCTCGTTTGCCTTGTCTTTTCCATAAAAAAAATGCCGATAAGCTACGACGACCTCCTAAAATGAACCTCAGTTTTATTAATATCTATATTATTAAAGCTAAACTTTTATAAGAGGTCAGGTATTTCAAAGAGACCTTTTAGTAACTTAATTAGCAGTTGGAAGTTCGTTAACAAGCAAAGAAATTTATTTTGGTCGGCTTAAGAGATTTATTATTGCATTTTGCAATATTAGCACAAATTACCTGGCAATGTACCACTTTGTTATTTACACGTATATTTACAATAAATAAACAATTATAATAATAATAAATTATTATCATTTTCTCTTCTGCCACTCAACACGCAATGCCTCCAGAATTCGGCAGAAAGTGGGGAACGGAGTGTCTTAACACTAGGTTCCCTCTGCCTACCCTGCTGTGTGCGGGATACATATTTTTTTATTATCATTTTCATCTTTTATGTGGGACCAATAGTAGCGGAGGGGCAGATGCGTATGACTATGAACGCAAAAGATTATGGGTTCGATTCCCACTCGAGGAAATTAAACATGATGGTGAAGCAAAGCACTGCATTATTTTCACGCCACTCAACACGTAAGGTCTACAGAATTTAGCAGAAAGTGAGGAGCGGAATGTCTTAGCACTACGCGACCTCTGCCTACCTTGTTACAAGCGAATTACAGCATAAAGCTAAAAAAAGTGTATTATATACAATGTTTACTTTGGAAGATTAAACTAATATAATTGTTGGTACAAGCAAAACGATATTTTTATAAAAATAAATAAAATGGAGCTGAACAATATTTTTTATTTGTATAAAAACATAAATCTATTGTAACTCCATATGTAGTACACGTGAGTTGAACTAAAATTGGCAAAACTTTTGTATTTGTATAGTGGTTTCAACTTTTATTGTTTGCACCTCTGTAGGAAATATGTTTTTATAAATTTCTATGAAAAACCCTAAGTGGAGTTGAATAAAATATTATAAAATTTACTAACATAGCTGTTGTAGTCAGTTTTTTTTAACTTCACGCTGTATTCCGCACATCAGTAGGATAGGTAGAGAGATCCTAGGAACGTAATGTTAAACTCACTCCGTTCCCATTAAGACAATTCCGTTCCTCACTTTCTGTTGAAATAGAGCTTTTTCTAGTACCACGCATCTCCTATATATAACATTGGACAGGAATGGAGAATGTAGTGATAAAATAATTCATTCTGATTTTTTTGCTCAATTCCGAGATATTGCGTGTTTAGTCCCAGAACTTAAAAATATATTCCCCGAGTAGGGATATTACTATTTTTTTACTTTTTCTACCATATTATTATCTAAAGTTGAAGTTATACAAAATAATTCATAACAGTCAGACGTTGATACTTAAATTATCACATAAATGACTTGTGCCCAGTGTTGAGAATAATCGTCATAGACATTCTCAGTTGTTTCGGAATAACTTACGAAAAGCCTGTTCTAAGAGGTAATGGTTTAGTTTATTATGGAACGTGATTTCCTTCCATTATATATTTTTTTTTTAATTTCATTAGTAGTTAAGTTAAATGTTAATGAATGATGAATAAAAAAATCATGATAGTCTATCAGACGTGGTTTTTTGTCAATTTTTTTTACAGTTAAACAATAATTAATAAAGTAGTAGGCAATCCTACGCATTAATACTCCCATATCATTGTCTGATCTGATCTGACAGATACAACAATCTGCTTGCTTCGTCTTTTCCTTGACGCGAAAGTAATAGTTAGTGTTGAACAAAAATAAAAAGCTTTGATCAATCTTCAAAATGTATAAATTTAGACGATATTATAATCGCTCATATTAATTAAACAAATTTGTTTAGCTAGAGACAATTTCACTGCAAGCTTCGTTATGCTTAATTTTCTTTAAATATTCATAATTCGTATATTTAGAAGCAACTCGACATAGATTTCATTCAAAGACGTATTTCCCTACAAAATATAAATATTCTTTTCTTTCTTTTACAGTCTATATTTTTTTTACATTAAAGTATTTCATTCTCAAGTATTTTTTCAAAGAAGCTCCCTATAATGAGATTGTTACTAAAGAACTTATATTTTTAAAGCAAAAATATAACACAGTGCGCTTCAATAGACCATGTTTCACAAATTAGAAGAGTGGCTTACAGCCAAGAATTCCACAATATTGTCGACATTTTTTAATGGAACCATATAATAGAAAATAACAAAATAAATGAATAATATAATGAATAATTTTTAAAACTTCAATAAAGATAAATAGCAATGCATAATCTTTTGCAAGTGAACGACTATAATTAATTTGTCAGGCTATTACACGCCTAAATCACAGACCTAATTAATAGTACGTTAGGAATCAAAATGCATTTCAGTATTTTGCAATTACAACAAACAAGAATTACTTCTACATATGGTCATTCACTTCACTTCTACATCTTTTTATAAGAAAAACAAGAAGCAGCTTCTCGCTTTTTTCTTCATATCAGCGTAGGCAGAAGAAACCTAGTGTTAGGACATACCGTCCCTTCCGTATAGAGGCAAAACTCAACATCGCGTTTTGTCCACCCGTTTTAATATAGGTAATCTTTCCCTACAACAGAAATCGAGTTTGTCCCACAATGACCTCAATTGTCTTTTTATCGTCATATATTTCTCTGTTCAAGCGTTCCCTAGTTATCAGACACTCCATTCTTCTCCACATTTCGAGTATGCTAGAACTTATTCTGAGTTCAAATTACACTTTAAGAGATGACCAAATACAACCATCGCGTAGAACTTTTAAATAATCTGCCTTACTGTAATAAAGAGCCACGGGTTATAACGTAATCCAAGGGATCAAAAATGAACAAAACCGAATATAAACTTAGTTAGCGTAAGGGATTAACCGGATTTACAGATGTAAGGTCAAGCTTGTAGGTTTCTTAAGAACTAACTCTTAATTCTCTTCCTTGTAATTTCTACGGAAACGGAAAAAGGGATTTTACGTTAACAAAAAAAATTGTCACAAATAAAATATGTTATATTTAACTCAAACAAAGTTGTGGACGAGAACTAGCTGCAGATAAACTAGAATAAGTAGGAACTTAAGCAGAGATTACTCGGATTTCGCGGACCTTTACAGTTCTGGATTTTGCTCCCTTGGGGCATGAAAAGACGTAATGAGGATGGTGCGCTTTTAAGAAACTTCTAGGGTCTTGTAAATGTTTCACATATGATTTGTAAGTTTAGTGCAAAACTTTGAAAAAAATGTAAAGTTTTCATGTTTGTTTGTACTTACTACACTAATTTGTCTTATTTTATTTATATTAATTAATATGATAAAAAAGAAAACATTTTCAAGACCATAATTTTCTTAAGCAGTGAGGCAATTTCTTTAAAAACTTTAGTAATTAGATCAATTATTGATCTTGATGATAAGAAAACAAAATAATGATAAAAAAATTAAAGCAAAACACCTTTTTTAGAAAAAGCTATTATTTAAACGCTCTAAAAAGGAGAATTTTATTTTTTAAATTTTAACTATCAACTTATAACCTCATTATACACAATTTATGTGATCATAAAAGCTCAATATTTAATTAAAATTTAAAAAAATTAACACAGCTGATTCTACATAATTAAATTAGTACTAGTTTATTTACAAAAGTAAACCGCGCGACAATCTTTTAGAATCATTGTACCTTATCGTGCATTGTCATTCAAACTAAACTTGTGTACAAAATGTCAGCTCAATCGATTGAAGATATTTACTTAAAAATTAAGCTCTAAGATTCCACCCGAACATACATACATTGCAAGTTAAATAAAATATTTTAACAAAAGGGGTGGGGACTAAGTGTCTGTAGTGTTATGGTGCTAAAACAACATATAATCCAAGCATTCGTCCAATATAACCGTCTTTGATGTGCAGTTCGATATAAGGATAACAAAACGTCGCGTAGTCGCGTCAAAGGCATACCGCGTGCAAATATTCACCGCACAAGTTTGTCACAAAATTAGAAATACGTAAACTATTCGGTACAGGTTAAAATACTCGCAGGTAAAACATGGTGTTGTTTTGTAACTTTGTTTGAGTTTGAAAGTGCTAAGGTAAATATTTAATTGTTGAAAGTCCTGACAACGCGACGTGTGGGCAGGAAACAATGCAAATGAGTAAATCTTGTGTAAGATTTAAAAAGGTATAGTATTGTTTTAGGTTCGGAATAAATGCAGGTTTAAGTTCGTCTTCGGGGAATATAAAATGTTCCCTAGGAATGTTATTTTTTTAATTATGATAAGTTTTTTACCGGCAGCAATACGCCTACGCCTTTCCACGTCCAATTTGAATCCTACGTCTCCACTAAACTTACTGGCAAGATATACAATTTCATTCCCTTCTTCTAATATCTTTCCATTAACTGACCTTGCGTTCGGTCCTTTCTTCGTTTCTTTTAAATATCAGAACCTGTTTTAATCGCATTGAGGCTTAGAACATTATTTTAACACCTTTCTTTCCAAACTCAATAACGCAAATGTAATATTATAATTTTAAGTATATAAATGCCAGTCGAATCGAGGCCAGTCGTGGCGAAGCGGCACGAAGTGTGACTGTAAGATCGACTGGTTTTGGTTTTGATCGTTCGAGAAGATGAAATATTTACTTAAATTTATATTTCCATTTTCTTCGCTTTGGTGTCGAGGCTAAGCGCGACGTTGAGTTCTGCCACTCAACACCCAATGCCTCCAGAATGCGAGAGAAAGTGGGGAACGGAGTGTCTTAACACTAGTTTCCCTCTACCTACCCTACTGTGTGCGAGATACAGCGTGAAGCTGATAAAAAAGTATAAATGCAAGATCAATTGTCATGCCCATATTGGACTTATAACCTTCAAATACTCATAAACATCCCAAATACATCTTAACGCAATTACGTTTCAAAAGACGAGGGTCACTCGAGCCATCCATCCTTGTATCCGGAATACAACAATCTACTGGATTGCTGTTTGACATCGAGTGCAAATTAATGGAATTACTTCCATTCAATAGGGTTTGTGTGTAAGTATGTGCCTAATGTACGAAACTCTTTTATAGCTTCTGTTTATATATGTATATTTAATTTTCACGCTATATCCCATTTATAACAGGGTAGGCAGATTTAACTTAGTGTTTATCTAAGTTATATGTGCCTACCTTCAGGATGTCCACAAAAATACAATTAACTACCTTAATATTTATGTGGAATTAAAATTTATTATTTATTACCTAACTAGAGATTAGTATTAAGACTGATTCCGACTTTCCTTCCAATTTTCACGACGATCAATATTTAATTAAATTTAAATATAAAAAATTTAAACTTAGCAGATTTTATATCAATACGTCGAAATTTTTTATACGCTTGTTACAACTTATTTATGTTGTTAGCATCTCTGACAGGAGATTTATACAAATTTCCGCTACCCAAAGATAATTACTAAGAAATATCATCCGGCAAGAGAGAATGCCATTTTAAACATTTTCAAATGTTATTCCACACTTAGGAAAGAAAAATACTTATTTAGAAAACGTATAAAAATTTGAACGTAGCGCGACCCGAACCCGTGCCTCCAGGAAACCGACCAGGCGCTCTGACCACTAAGCCATACGTTCTCATCAAGCTACGTCGTAATTTTTTATACGCTTCTTACAATTTATTTATGTTGTGATCATCTCTGAAGAGAGATTTTTACAAATTTCCGCTACCCACTAAGACTACACTATGAACTATCGTCTGGCAAGTGAAAATGCTATTTATTAAATATTTAAAAAAAATTAAAGTGTTATTCCACACTTAGGAAAGAATAATACTTATTTAGAAAACGTATAAAAATTTGAACGTAGCGGGACTCAAACCCGCGCCTCCTGGTAACCGACCGTGTAGAATGACATCACACACTTTATCGTATATTGTTGTATTGCAAGTAAAATGAAAGCTTTTAAAATAGCTTATTCCCCCGAGTGTCAAACGAACATGGAACGTAGTTCGTTGACATTAAATGTGGAAACATTAAGTATGAAACTAAACGCGGCATATTGTCTTGCCGTACTAGAAAAATTATAATTATTTAAATTTAGGCGTTTCTCCGAGCAAGAATCAAACCTACAACCACCATATACACTGGCATATTTTACAACTGCGCTACAATAGTATTATTATAATCATGTCCGCTTTATTATTTATCTTTAGATAAAAGAAGGCCACAATGGCTTTATCCCCGTGTACAAATAAAAATGTCAATTTAACGTTGTATTTGGCATGATATATTTTTTATGGCAAAGACAAATGAGCGTACAGATCACCTGATGTCACCGTCGGCCACGATCCCGTGTAACATCAGAATAGGTACAGGTGCGTTGTGGGCCTTCAAATATTCTAAGTTCCCAAGGTATCTCTTATCTCAGGTACGTTCCTAACATTGAAACCAATAACGTTATTTTATATAGCCTAAATAAATAGACTATATATCACAAAAAAAACTTTTTCTGTTAGAACTAGCAGTTTCTGAGATTAAAGTGCTTAACCAAACAAATTCTTCAGATTTATAACACAATATTAGTACAAAAGTATAGATATATTCTACTCAAGTACCGTCTCACTGACACTAACTGTTCGTGCCAATCAATAGACTGTTGCTACATCTGGCTAGACAAGGTCATGACTTATTGGCTTCCGCATATACTTGTCATTTATACTCGTAGTAACACTATTTAGGTATATGTAATGTAGATTTACATCATTTTTTTGATTAAGTATGAATTGCAACATATAATTTCGAAATATTACAAAGTTCAAGGTGAAAGTGAGGCCAGTCGTGGCGCAGCGGCACGAGGTGTGACTGTAGAACCGACTGGTTGTGGGTTCGATCCCCACTCGAGAAGATGAAATATTTACTTAAATTTATATTTCCATTTCTTCGCTCTGGTGTCGAGGTTAAGCGCGGCGTTGAGTTCTGCTACTCAACACGCAATGCCTCCAGAATTCGGCAGAAAGTGAGAAAAGGAGTGTCTTAACACTAGGTTCCCTCTGCCTACCCTGCTGTGTGTGGTATCCCACACACGCTGTATCCAGCGTGAAGCTGATTTTTTTATTTACAAAGTTCGAAATACTATTAGAGAAAAGTAACATAACGTAACTACTTATATAAAAGAAGGATACATTTTATACGAAATTTAGCACGAGGGTTCTTACTGTGATCGCGATATTAGTTGTTGTTTCGAAATTAATGATTTTCATTACCCCGTTTTAACAAGATAAAGTACGGCGTTGTGTCCCGCTCTTTAGCACACAATGTCTCTGCCTCTGTCTACCTTGTCAAATAGGAAAAATCATGATATAACATATTATATATACTACACTATATACCTACTATGATTTATATTAAAGCAATTGTACAAAAATACTACGTTCCTTGCAGTTGCAATTCTAAGAGAATATTTCTTAGATTTAAAGAAATGTTAATGTATATTATTTTATCAAGCTTTCTATTCTTGTCTATTTAATTCTTGTTAAGTTCATATTTATTTTTATCCTATTAGAATCTAGAATATTTCATATTTATTTACCAGAATTCTTATTGTAACCGTAATAAGGCCATAAGAAGTCGCCAGAAAATTAGGAGTGGAAGTGTCTTAATGAGAACGAAATGTCTTAACACCAGGTTCCCAGGTCCCTCTGCCTACCCTGGCATGTACAGAATACATCGTGAAGCTAAACCAAAACTGTATAATGTATAAGAAGTATATATTGGTTTAGATAATGTTGATAATTATAGGACGTTTGTCTGTAAACGCAATAGCCGTGGGTTCAATGCCCACTAGAAGCAGTACCTTAATCTCATTTACTCGCTCTGGTAACAAGACAATGCGCTTCATTGAGGTCTGCTTCAAACACGTAATGTCTTTAAAGTTGGGCGGAAAATGAGGAACGGAGTGTCCTAACACTATTTGTAACCTTATTTGTAAATATTTTTGTAATTGATTAAGTAACACAAAAAAATTTAAACCAGTAACCACTGATTACCGCGTTAACCAAAAACTTTTGACCGATATATATTTCTTAGCTTCACAATTTATCCCGCACATAGCAGGGTAAGCAACGGGAATCTGGAAACCTAGTGCTTAAACACTCCATTCCCATTAAAATACTTCCGTTCCCGATTTTCCGCCGAATTTTGGAGGCAGGACTCAACAACGCATTTTACCTCGTTACCAGAGCGAAGAAATGTCAAAAATCACCACCTTACGAGCTTACAGTCGCACGCTTGTAGGCCCTCGATTTATATTTTAAAATAATATTAATTAGCATTTATAACGCCAATATACACACGCATTGTCTTTTATCGAAGCAAGGAAATGTAAATAAATCATTCCCCCCAGTTAGAATCACACCACACAACAATCAACTTCATAGTTAAACGTGCGTCTGTGTGACAATAACCTTATTTTATACTTTGTAATATATTTAAATAGGGGTATTTATTAATGTAATAGAGCATGTATGTGTAATAAATAGAAAACAATGATTTAAAAAAGTATCTGTTTGTTCACGTTACTCTCAGAAACAGCTTAACCCGATTTAAATGCAGTCAATGCAATCAACTTTTCTTAACATTTCGTTTTTTTATTGCAATCTGTTCGTAAATTAAAAAAAGATATCAATTTAAAGTATTTTGTTCGACATTTATTGAATTGGCTGAATCTTTCAATGTTTAGTTATTTGATATTGTTTAATAAATATTATTATATGTATAATGATAAAAAAGAGGAGAAAAGAGGAGGAGAGGCCGGTCGTGGCGCAGCGGCACGAGGTGTGACTGCAAAACCGACTGGTTGTGGGTTCGATCCCCACTCGAGGAGATGAAATATTTAGTTAAATTTATATTTCCATTTCTTCGCTCTGGTGTCGAGGTTAAGCGCGGCGTTGAGTTCTGCCACTCAACACGCAATGCCTCCAGAATTCGGCAGAAAGTGGGGAACGGAGTGTCTTAACACTAGGTTCCCTCTGCCTACCCTGCT